>VDFB02032434.1:0-35716 GCA_007258455.2 Sequoia sempervirens | reverse complement strand
AGTCATAGTATGAGCTAAATACACCAAATCCATACAAATTTACTATTTAATCCAACTAAGCTTATCCCAATGAAATGTTTGAAAGCTTCAAAACAAGCAACCATTAAACTAAGCATGAAATAAACCATGAAAGCATAAAAGAAACCTAATCTAGAACTCCAAACCTTATCCCATTAGGGGATTGGTGTCATATTGATATGGAATGACAACCCTTTCCCAATCCCTTGGATAAAATGAGCATTTAATCGAACTCCATTGATGAAAGCTTAAGCTAAAATGGATGAAACTATGCTAAGGATGGATGGAAAAACTTAATAATGGATGTAAGGAGGAATAAAGATAGTATTTAAACGTGCAACATAACTTTTATTTGATGGAAGTGAATCCATTTCTCTCCAAAATGTGAGACCTCTTAGAATGCACTCTAATCGAGATCAAATTCTAGAGTATTTCTTGATGAATTTTGTCATTTGGCATTCTTATTGTACTTGGTAGTTTTCTTGAAATAAAAAAATTTCACCCTCTTTTTTATTAAAAAAAAAAATTCTTACTAGGTTCCTTCCAAGGCTTTGAACTTGTAAACTAAAAAATCCTAAGATATTTCTTCTAGGAAACCAATGAAGGACAACAAGGTTTGCATTATGTGGCCTAGGATTTATGTTGCATACCTCAAAATTCTAGAGAGCTTGACTTGCTCTCCATCCACAAACAAGGCATTGCTCTATGTGTTAAATGATTCACCAAAATGTTAGAGGGAAAAAAATCTTGGAAACTTCTTGTTAGGAAATATATTGTTTCTAGAGTGCCTTCATGTCATCTTGCTTGGAAGGGCCTAGACTTTGGTATCCTTCTCACTATGCAAAAAATTGTCAAAATTTAGGTAAATTTTTTCATCAAAAGTATATGGAAAGCCTAAGAAACTATCAAGACTTACCTTCATTGGGTGGGGGATGACTTTTGCATTTACCTTTCTATCAATCAACAATCTATGTGGTGGTATCCAATTCTCTCTTGTCAAGATTGCTCTCAAGACAAGGTGCAATGGATCCATGCTTTGAAATTCTTTAAGATAAGCATTTGCATGTTGCAAAACTTAATCAACAAAGCCACCAAGAATTTTCTCTCTTGGCTTGAATTGGATTATGATTTCTTCAAAGCCTTTTTGACCAGCTCCTTTTTCTTTGTATATAGTTTTAATTGGGGATTGGCCTTATCTTTGACACATGTATACCTAGATATTGCATTTTTTTAGTGTGGAAATTCTAGATTCAATATTTGGAAAGATGGAAATAATGTTATTCTTTCTAGTTGTTCTATTGATGCTCATTTTTCTTTGTATACTAAAGCGATGATTTTCTCTAATGTTCTTATACAAATTTAGGTGCAAGTTAGTAAAGTTTCTTATCTTCAAGAGTTGCTAGACTACTAGGGAAATGCCTCTACATTATTTCCAAAGTTTTGTTAGATCCCTCCTCTCCTCCTTGAGGGTATTGATGTGGTTGCAACCAACCTACTAGATGTAATAGTGGATCCCACCCTCATGGTCCTTGTGGCTATTAGCCAAAGATAATGCTACATGTGGGGATGGACCCAACCTTCTAGGGAACTTTCTACCTCTTCTCATGGCCATTTCTCCAATCCATGCTTAGTAGCCCTTGGATAACTCTCCTAAAGAAGATTCTTTCACTAGCTAGGATTTGATTAATGATTTTATCTTCGAAGATTTTTTGGGGCAATCTTGACAATAAGGATCCTCCTCCTGGATTTTCTTTAAAGCTATTTAAACTTTGTTGGAATTAGCCCTATTTATGTTTATTCATCTTTGTTATGGACTTGGTCTTACTAGATTTTAGGTGTGCTTCTCTACCATCCTCATTTTTCTATGAATATTGTACTATTTTCCTCTACTAAATAAAGCTAATTAGGAAATCTCTCTCTCTCTCTCTCTCTTTATATGTGAGTGTGTGTATGTATGTGTGTGTATACATTTATATGTATATGTATGTGTATGTATGTATAGGTATATGTAATGCATATATGTATATGTATATACATATATGTGTATATGTGTATATACATACATATATACACACACATATATACACATACACACACATATAATGAGGATGTTATTTCACTTTGTCACGTCTCAAAATTTTGGTTGCATTTAATAAATGTTAAGTTATTTAAAATTTTATGGAAAATGAAATTTATCAATTGACTTGTGCTAAATTTAAGATTTCAATGGCATTTGAAATATGAATAGGAAATATGAATGTTATGATATGAATGAAATCTTTTCGTTTTGAGAATTGGTTAATGGTTACTGATGAAACTGTGCAAAGTACAAGTGTGTGATTGCAAGAACAAGTTGAAGACCGAGAACATGGTTGAGGTAGGAGTATTTAGCTAGATGACGAATGGTAAGCATGATGGAATCTAGAACATGCACACACACACCACTAAAAAACATAACATCTGTATTTAACTTGCAATTTGGTAGATATCATTTTTGCTTGTGTGAAATGTGTAAAGGATTAATCAGGTAAGCTTATGGAAACAAATTTATCGGAACATTTTCTTTACCTTGTTCATTCGATGCTAAATTCATAATAACCATGGTGTTGGAAATATGAATTTGTGCATATTAATTGTTCTTTAATAGAATGATTGAATTGAAATCGGAAATAAATACCCTTGTGAGAAACAATGAATATATCTATATGTATATTATTGTAGTAAATTGTCTTGCCTTATTTGAAATTAAAATGCCTTATCTGAAATTCAACACATGGTAAACAATTTAACTGACCACTTTGGGAAAATAATAATAACACCTTAAACACCATGAACATAGCTGCCACCCATCGTGGAAAAAGATTTTATGCTAAATAAGCATGGAGGAATGGGCAACCAAGAATGAGGAGGACGTGGGAGAGTTAAGACCACCACCTCCAATTTTAGAAAATGCAGAATCCTTGGTCAGAAGGTGATTTTGAAGAAAACGAGTGGAGATCTTGGCAAAAAAGTAGAAAATGTTTTAGGGAAAAAGATCAGGAGGAAGCAACAAACCCAAGGAAAAGGAGCTTTTTCCATATTTGATAGAGAAAAATTATTGAACACAGCATGAAGGAGGTAATTCAAGCCTCTTATTTTGTTTTTATTTTTTTTCCTTCTATGAAAATAGATGGCTTTACATGCTTTTGATTCAAACCTATATTATAGAGAACGAATGTCTTGAATTCATTTTGAACAATGTTTGTTCATTCGTTACTTTCTTATCTATGACAAACAAGGTTTTGAACCTGATATTCTGTGTAATTCAAACCTAAATGCCTTCATTGTTCACTGTGTAAGGTGGGAAAAACCACCATTCATTGAAGCCATGTAGAGTTCGATCTAGCTAAACTTATCCCTGCCAGTAATTGACCTTAGTCTACATGTTATAATCGTTGTGAAGGCCAATAATGTTACTTCTTCCTCTGATATTGATTTCTACTATCGTATGAAATCCACATATGTTTGGTAAACCCTATGTGGGGTGACGCCTCTAGAGGGTGTCAATAGTATTGCATGTTGGATTAATGAACTAGCATAGTGTTGGTTCTCTATTGCTTGCAACAGAGCTTCAAAATCTTGAGAGATCACCATATTTGCAATATCACGGGTAGTCAAACAAATTTCTTCGTTCTGTCAAGATGAATGTTGTGAATAAATTTTAATCAGTTTAGTTAAAATATGAGTTGCAGAATGATTCCATCATTCTGATTTGATGCATGTTTCGAATGATTTTTACAACATTCTGATTTATACACAGCTGAACGATACCATTTTGATTTATACACAGCTGAACGATACCATTATGATTTTTACAACATTCTGATTTTTACAGCTGATTTTTACTTTTTGTTAAATGACTAATGTCATTCCTAATTAGAAATTTATCATCGAACGATTTATAACATTTTGGTTTTTAATTGGTTTTAAGATGAATGAACTTGTATATATTAACAATGTCACGGCCTATGCTTAAGGCTGAGGGATGTTAATAATCCCATCAATGCATTTCGAGTTTTTCTCACTTTGCAATACGATGTGTATGCATACATATATATGTATATACATACAGAGTCGTTCGATGGTATTCTTTAGTGTCAAATGTTAAACTTACTCTTATTTCTTCCTAGATTAATTAATGCCTCTATTACATGATCGACAAAACTATCCTTTTTATAGTTAATGGATATGTAATAATGCCACTTTATAATACTGATCGATAGCATGTCTATTGTTCCAACGATAGCATGCATATTGACCTATTATGTGATAAACAATTGAAAAGATAATAAGAACATATTAGTATTCATCATGTCATTTTGACCATGAACAAAAGAATAAATGATATAAATCTGAACGTTATGTGATTTTCCTTGGATAACCTCTGATCAAAATAGAGTAATACTCTTTTCAGTGAATTGAGAGGGACGATTCCAGATTTTAACCAAACTTAATATTCCTTAACTGAATGTTCCCTGACTTGGTTTTAAATGAAACAAAACATTTGTAAAGATCAGATTGAATCAAGAATAACTTGTTATTTCTTCAGATTAGTAAGCCAGAATGTAATGTTTTGATTTTGATTGAACACAGATTAATTATGATGATTAATTACAATTTGTTTCTATGAAAACATCCTTGTGACATTTTGGTTGAATTTCAAATGACTGCTTGACCTTTGAATATCAGTTGAATCTCATTTTGTATCTGATGAAAGTTGACATCTTTGAATATATAAATTTGTATGTAAAATGGAACTTTCTTTTTCAAAGAATGTATACGCATATACATTTTTTTTTACAGAAGGCTATATATGTGTACTTGCATAAATCTTCCATTTATGCATTACACATACGTGTGATATACCTTCTTTAAAATTGCTTTATTTGAAAAACGCATATTTCATTTCAAGAAGGAAGGAATGAAGGAAATGTTGGAAATTTGTATGCCATGCATGAACTGTTATATTCTTATTGATAAAATGGATCATGTATTATAACTAAATGTCTAATTGCATTATTATCAAATCTAGTTTAGTTCCTTGCATTTATTGGTAAACTGAAATAGCCAAGATGAAACAAACGTGGACTATGTTGTAGACTGTTTGATTCCTTATCAGAAAAGGATTGGCTAGCAAAACCACTAGAAAATAGGTTGAGTGTTTTGCATAATGTGTGACTTGGATAAGATTATGTTATCTTATGTATGTGGGATGTTACCTTTTGGGACAAGTGTCGAAAATGGGTTAACAAAGAGTATAGATTTTTCTTTTCCAAAATCTACTATTTTTAGCAGTATACAACATATGCTTGGCCAAGTGTTTATAATCCATTAAATTAAATGGTCTAACTTGTATAATGTAACTCTTTGTCATTTCCTAGCATAGATAGATCTTGCATGTTCTAAATGTAGATAGAAATGCATGTAGGTGCTAGGCACGCACCAAACTCCACCTTGCATAATATATCTCTTGCTAAGTATTCCATGCAGGTTTGGGTATTCTTTGTGTTAGGAAGAATTCCGAGGAGGCATAGCTTCGTGGTTGGGTGGAAAAGCGCCTGAACTGTGTTCTTGTCCACCAGATGCGGCGAGCGTTGAAGAGGAATCACATGGAATTCCATTTTGATAATTGTACTTTGTATTACATTATATAACTTGAGTTGACTAAGAGGCGATGTTCACCTAAGTCAAACTATGTAACTTGTAAATTTGACATTTGGAAATGAATATAAATTATCATTTTTTTGACATATGGTGCTATGATGGAAAATAGCTAATTGATTATGTCTTTAATTTATTATTATAATGTCATATTTTATTTTTGGGAGTTATTTATGAATGACACATTACACACTTGAACCTTAATGTAATGAAAACAAAAAAATGCTTACCAAGTCCAAGTTGAAACAATTTTGGTTTCACAACATATATTTGGAAGAGATTGCGTTGATATATACATGAAAATACACACACACACATAACAAGGATATTATTTCACTTGGACCTTAATGGAATGAAAACAAAAAATGCTTATCAAGTCCAATTACCAAGTCCAACTTGAACCAATTTTGTTTTCACAACATATATTTGGATGAGATTGCATTGATAAAACAAAAAATGCTTACCAAGTCTGACTTGAAACAATTTTGGTTTCACAACATATATTTATATCAATGCAATCCCATCCAAATATATGTTTTGAAACCGAAATTGTTTCAACTTGGACCTGGTAAGCACTTTTTGTTTTCATTAAGGTTCAAGTGAAATAACATAAAACATTTAATGAGATATATGTTATCACTTGGAATATGCACCCTGCCAATTCTTGAATCTAGCTATCCTGTAAAACATGGGATGACCTCTCGAGTTGTGGGACTCAAGGAACTCAAGGTAAACCTCTAATTAAAAGGAAACTTCCCCTTGGAAAATAACCTAAAACTAACTCTAACTAAAGATCTTTGTTAAGAAAAGAGATAAGAAAGAATTGATAATTAGAATCTAAAACAAAAAATGAAGGTGATACACCAAATATGATAGATTTTTACTTCCTTTCAACAACACAACTTATGAATCTCAATCTAAAGCTTCACACAGTAATTTTCAACAATAATTCAGATGTAAACTTAGAATAGCAGCAATCAAGGAGTCATAGAATTCACAATAATACTTGCTTTTTTTCACACAGAGAAAATTGAAACAAGTAGAGGCAAAATATTGATCTTTGATTCATTGGAGACTGCTACAATGATGTTTCAAAAATAGTAAAAGATTACATCACAAGCATACAATCAACCATTATTTAGATTCAAACAGTTGAAGATATCAATCAAGAAGAAAAAATACAAAGACCTAATTTTGACTTAAAAAATTTAAGGACTGAATGTCACTTTGTCACAATAAACTTTTCTCATCATTTGCAACAGCATAAGCCTCTTATTTATAGATTTTAAGAGCCTAAACTCAAAAGTCATCTTGACTTTAAATATTTTCCTATGAGTTGTCACATATCCTCTGTGGATAAGATTCACTTTTTGTTTTATGAGTTGTCAATCTTATTCCTATGAGTTGTCATCCTTATTCTCTAGGATAAGATATTTGTAATCCTTATCTTTTTTGACTTTCTAGAAATTAGTGAACTCCTTTATTATTTTTGCATGCTTTTGCTCCCATTGTAAATATCTTTATAATGGTTCGAGAAATTATCATCACGTGAGCCTCCCTCCCATTACAAACTTCAAATATCCTGATACTCAGTGCATGTATTCTCGCAACCATCGCTAATTTAATAGCTGGCTAGTAATAGCTTCTGAAGAATTTCAATTATGAACGAAAAGTCTGTTATGATTAGAACAAATTGAGCAGTGCATGTTTTGATAGAGTTTACACGATCTCAATAGATGCTTCAAGCTTATCAAAAATGCATAAACCAAATTATACCAGGAAGAGTGCTTCCTGTCATTATTAAACCAGCATTGAGCCCATTCTGATTAATATCATTATTTGGGGCGAATAATATTTTAATGACCTAAAAAATGCAACAGTGCTCTGCAAATCACTGAATCTGTGTGAAAGGTGGCTTATCTTACCATCTGAGGTGTTTAGGTGTTATCAGCAGCTCCATAAAACCAAGATCCTTGACCTGGTTTGCTGCATTTTTTCGAAGAGGCCATGAGGCAACTCAGGCAAGTATCATCGAATCTCAAATATAAGTCTAGACCCAAATCAGACTCAAATGAGATGGCCATCAATCATCATTTGCATGATCACAAGGACATGAAACAGGAATAAATTCCTTGCTGAAACCATTGTCTGTCAAATGATTTGTCCTGTTTTTAAACTTCTGCAGGACATCTGCTGTCCAGCTTGCTAAATAAGTCTCATTGTGGCCAACACGCAAATTTTTATAAAAGCAGAAGCAATGAGAACTTCCTTTCTCAGGGTTTGGGCATGCTGGTCCCTCATTGTCTCGCCACGTCCCCTCATGCTTCATTTCTGACCAACTTGCAAGCCATTGAAACACATACTGCCCATTTCCTGCAAGTTCCAACCATCCTCTCGGGAACATTTCCATCACACTGCTGTTCTTGTCCATGAAGACCATGTCAGTCAACTGAGCTCCATGAACAGTTACCAGGATATCTGTCGTACTCATAACACTGATCTGCAAGGAAACAATTGTATCAACCACTTTGGTCAAATGTACATTGTATACATATACGTGCAAGAACGGGTTCCTCTTCTTTGAAAATATATTATACTTCTTATTTTTTACCCATTAATACAAAGTGAGCCTTTCAAAGTATATTGTATACTAATAACCAGAGAATAAAAAATTAATAATGTCTTTCAAAGACAAATGCTATCCATCATTTCTAAAAAGTTAAGAGAATAAATGCTTAATTAATTTAGTGTACAAAATTCCATAACAAAATCTATCTAGGTGAGAAATTCTATATGAGGTAGATCTTATACTAGAGTTTTGTTTTCTAGAGCTATTTCATTGGGTGATGTTAATAAATGGAAGACTTGATTAGTGTGGAGATTCATGTCACCAAGAAGCAGAGAAAAGTCTAGAGCCCATAGTAGCAAAAATCTTCAATAAATTGCAATAAATCATGGCTCACCCCAGTTTGCAATCCTGATCTGAATTGGATCACCTATTATTTCCTCTGTTTGCTGGCACAATTTCCAAGGCTACTAGCTTTTTCTTCTTATGGCGGTTCAATTGCAAACAAACTGTGGTTTTTTCATTCAGTTTCTTCAGTTTTCCCGAAAATACTTATTTTTTGAGTTTTCTGTCAAAAGACTTAGCATTTACATTGCATATTATAAGTTTGTCGAAGTAACCGAACATTGGATTGATTAGGGCACACTCGAGAGCACTCATTCTTCATTGAATAACCTTACATTCTTATTCAGTTAAGGCCTAATTACTGCTTTATGGACTCAATACCTCCATTTCTTGGTAGGTTTGGTGTTGAACACAGGTCTCCCCCCCACCTAAGAAAAAGCAGATCCGCTGCTCCATAAAATATGACTACAGGAAAGTAGATGAACTGTCTGGAATAAACTAATATACACTAACATCTTATACAGCCGAACTACCAAGCTTGAATGTAAATTCTTTTTCCAGGTACAGAGAGGTAAAATATTTGGATTTTACTTTTCATGGACAGGAGAGGAGATTGAGTGATGGGCCCATCCTGTTTCGACTACAATTTGAATATTTCCCTAGGTCAGTAGTATTGCATTCAAATGTAATCATTGCATAAGCCCAGACTAGGGTGGGAAATTGTACTGAGTCTTGACAGCCCAAACAGCTCCCTTAGAGATCAAGGTAGTAACCCAGACGAGTATGTAAGAAAGGAGCACACACATTTGAGCCCAGAGCTTCACCACTTCAAAATCAATTTAAAGACCTTTTCTAGACAAAATGAGGCATGCAAAACAGAGTTTTAATTTCATTATCACTATTTTATTAAACTCAGTATAACATAATTGTTTTTATATATTTAAAAATATTTACACTTACAGCAACCTCAGAGCCGAGAAAAAAGCAGGGGCATTGAACATTACACATCACTAAAAAGGAAAGACAAACTAAGAACAATCTATATTTCATAACTAATATTCATCTCTGCTTGACTTTCAAAGAGGATTGCAATCTACTAATAGATATAGATTCTACATAACTAATCGTCGAAGGAAGAATAAATAGTGCAGGGCATGAAA
Source organism: Sequoia sempervirens (assembly GCA_007258455.2). Taxonomy (NCBI): domain Eukaryota; kingdom Viridiplantae; phylum Streptophyta; class Pinopsida; order Cupressales; family Cupressaceae; genus Sequoia; species Sequoia sempervirens. The sequence goes on along the minus strand of VDFB02032434.1, from coordinate 25,927 downwards.
GTCAAAGGCGGACTCCACAAAATATTGTCAAACAAGAGAGTACTGAACTATAAACAGATAGCAGCAAGAGGATAACGTCAAGTAGAGAAGCTTAAGTCTGCCATCAACCAAGTCCTTGCCAAAGGTTTTAGCCGGGAGGGATTGCCTCCCCTATGTCTATGCTAGTGCTAGGAACTTCCCAACCAGGAATAGCAAGTGAATCTGACCACTTATGTAGAGGATGCCTTGCTTGAGGTCAGTGAGGGTAGATTGATCAATCGGAAAATTGTTCACCCTTATTGTCAACCTGGAATTTGGCTGACAAATAGAATTTATTATGATATCATGTAAAGGTCTAAAAATCTAAAAAATAATGTTTGACAGTATGGCAGTTATCTGGATTCTGGATATTATTCTTTCCTTGATGAACATTTTCAAGAAGTGAGGCCTAGTTATTGTGTTTTCCAATGTTGTTTTTTTTGAAGTTTCAAGAATGAGCTACTTGACAAAAGTTAAAACAACCCTATAATGTTCCCATGACATACATAGTTTTCTGAGTTATACACATCCACCTACTATTATCAGATTGTAAATCATTGTGTTTTGTGGAAAATGCATTGAAACAACTTCCAAGCTTCGTATCTTTAAATTGTGTGGCGTGTAAGAACTTGGAATCCACTTCAATATTTCAAACACCGGATTGTCCTAATTATATGTTTGGGCCTTTAATTGAAAACAGCCATCCTTTATGAAGGTACCAGAGGTGTAGACTAATGCACCATTGTAATTCACAGCCAATGGATTTAAAGGAAAACATTAACTTGACAATGAGAAGATATATGAAGAAAGAAGTGGACAATACCTGATCACAAAAAGTTAAATTAGCTATATGCACAAGATGGAAATTGCAACCAGAAACCCTCTTGCATTCTTTCTCTAAGACATTTGAAACAATTGATATATTTTCAAAAGATCTGCTCCCAGTTCGTGCTAGAAGCGTTAAATTAACAACTTGAATCCCATTGATAAAGCGCTGTCCTCCAGAAACATTACAGAATTTCCGCACCTTGCAGCGAATCAGATCAAACAACAAAATTCTTCTATTTAAGGACAAAGCCCAATTCCTTGACGCATTACTACTGCCTTTTCAAAGCAAACCGGCCCATCACCATATTCCAAGGAATCTACTTCTACATGACGACCCAGGGAAGCATGCATGATATTTGAAACCCAGGAGCCCATGGTCTTGACAAGCTCTCCCCTGTGATAAAGAACAAATCTTTCTGGTGAAGAACATTCATTTTCTTTGTACCAATTTGCAAAACCTGCTAATGCTGTCAAGCTGTGCCATGGATTTGTATAATCATAATAGTTATCAGATACAAATGTTAGACCAGGAAGTAAAGTTGAATTGATTGGCAATTGCATTTTCCAGGCAAATCCATAGGAATTTTGGGAACCATCATGGGCATTCCTTCCTTGAAGACAAAGAATCCTATCATTGGAGATATCTGATGGAAGGGAAAAAAACTCAAGTTTGCCATCTTTATTTTTTACTCTTAAAGTGCTCATGAACCGGGTGTGCTCAGAATGCGTTAATCCTGCAAACCTTGTATCTTGTAAAGGTAAAAATGTCACAGATTTCTGTAGCTTACCTTCCAAATCCTTCAATTTGAATTTCAGCACTTCAGTATCATGCTCGAAGGCTTCCTTATCAGTTTTTCTTTCTTGATTGCTACAATTTTGATGGAGGACTGCAACAAGAAAATCTAAAAGTCGATTAATATTTGTTGCATTGTGTTCTTGTATGTTGACACTAGATTGCCTTTGTGTAAATTTATCGAGCAAAGCTTTTCTCAAGCACTGAATTTCTGCAGCAGTTAATTCTAATTTATTATTTGGCACACATTTTGCTGAAATATCATATTCACCACTGGTCACTAACCAATTGTTTTCATTGGTATTTTCAAAATATTGGGATGATGGATAATTTCCACCAGTTGTTCCCTTCCACTTGAATAATATCCATTCAGGTTTTCTTTCATATGCCCAAAGCTGCAGAAGGATGAGAACCAATACACAAGAAATTGTGTAAACATAATGGCTCTTAGAAGTGTTCTTGACAAATGGTTTTGCAATTGCCCTCAAGCAGCCAGTGTATTCCATATTGTCCCTTGTATACGAGAAGAAATTAACATACTGCTGTATGCCTTATGCAGTTGGCATCTGTTCCCAAGGTCAAGTTACCAGCCTGCTGCATGCTCTTTGCAGTTGGCACCTGTTTCCTATCACTGCACAGTAAATGAAAATGCTAGCTCAACCCAGACAATCTTGTATCGCTTGCTCTTAATGTTATTCCCAAATGAAAAAATTCACATTCTGCATGGACCCAGAAAAAAAAATCTAACATTAAATATCAACCAATGAATAGGCTATCATGAATCAATGGTTAAAAATTAAGTTCCCTAGTTTCATTTACATCCATAGATAGCAATTATGGGAAACTAATAACCGAAAAGAGAATCTGTAAGACTTGACATGATAATTAGCCGATAGGCAATAGGTATAGGATGAATGTTGAGCCTGAAACCTGTCTGACGCCGGAAAATCTGTCTGCTGTTCAGAAAACTTTGTCAGAAAACCAGCTGACAAATAGAATGCAGTGCCATTAATATCCACTGACAATGGAACCGACTACTCATCACCAACGTGTGGGATTGTTGCTCATTCTTATCCTCATCCAACTTTACTCACGTAGGATTGTTGCTCATTTTTATTATCGTTTTCTTTTGCACCACTATTGTTCACCGACTGCACGAGATTAACGCCCAACTATTATAAATAAGATTGTGTTGAAGTTGTTAGAGGATCCATCAGTAGATAATGATCCATTTCACATCGCATGTATGGGAAGAACTCTGCAGAGTTTTGTATTCGTAATTGCCATCAATTCTCGTTTGGGTTTTAAGATTTTAGTATGGTTACACATAACCCTTCTACACTGCTATTAGGGTGCACATCTATGTGATCTTCATGTCTCTGCTTTCATGAAAAGTAGCTTAAAAATACTCATTTCTTAGTGAATTATGTTAGCTTTTTGCACATATATTAACTGTAGAGGTAATCTGCATATTAAACCACTTAGTGCACATTAAATTAAACTCTCTTGGACACCCTGAGTCATTTTACCAGCTTCCTATCGCAATGTAATCTATACTTATGTAGTGCTATTCTGTCCGTGGGCAGTTGAAGCGCTGAAAGCTATCCAAGACAAAATGAGAAATATAAATTAGGACCTCAGTGAAGATCCTTGTAGTGGAAAGGGACGCTGAAATGCCCACCATAGTTATGAGACCCAAAATAAGGTGGTCTATGAGATTATAAAAGGCTGATGAGAAATTTTAGGCAACGTGGCCATGGAACCATAAACTAAAACTCTTCTAATTCTGATCTACCACTTCTATTTGTAGTAACCTAAATATAAACACAACCTGATACACTGTTTGCTATTTATCAACTCACACGGCACTACAAAATGTGATAAATTTGTTGAACTCCTCTATATTTGACAACTATGATATTACTTGAGATGACCAACTTCCTGGTAAGCAAATTCAATGATGTCTTGCACGACAGGGTCAAGATGAGCTTTGATAGCCCCAGTGAGAGGAGGCCCGCCACTCACCAGCTCGGGAGCAGCACAATCTAGGCCATATCCAAAGGCCCCAAACAGGAAAAACTCTTGCCTCCAAGTATTCTAAATTGAGACAAAATTCAAGCAAATCTATCTCTTTAGTCTGTACTTTCCCAGGACGGTCCTCCATGTTACCTGTGCTTCAAAATTGCTGCTCCCTCACTCACACACACAAACACCATAAACTGTACGCACATGAAAACTAAACACCTGCAACATACTGCACAAGAATCCATTTTTTTTGGTTGAATTATACAGTTATTGGTGAAACAAGTAGCCTGGAAACATCCTGTGCGATGATAACCGAGCCAGAGAGCCACGTGGAGTGTGTTGCATGTCAAAAAATCTAGAATGATCTACGTTAGTCAACAAACTTAGATCATATCAATCGCAATCCCTTCGCCTTTGGTGTAGCACTAGCGGGTATTAGAAACAAAACCCATTAGAACCTGCGTATTGGAGATTGCCACCACCTCTAAAGCATTAATGTTGAAAGGATTTTCATTGAGTTAATCTTGTCCAGAGGTTTAGATCATTGGATTTCTTCTTATCTTAAAGAAATGCCTACGAAGAAGAAAACATTAAACAAATCTATTGTAAATGTTGCAAATAATTCTCTATCGGCCCAACATTGCACCCCTCCTGGTGCAAGTGCTAGTTGTACATACTGTGTCATGTCCCCAAAATAATTTGAAATGAATTTGGAGGGAAATTAGAGCCGACCCAGTTGGGAAGGCGGCGCTGAGAGCATATTTATATGTGGAGATTTATTGAAGATGGGTATCACGGAATGAAGAAACGAATTTAATCGGTCTGTAGAGACGAAAATCTCTACGACCCCATTTCCAGGTGAGACGTAGCCCTCTCTAGAATAGCGATTCTCCTATCCTACGCTAAGTAGTCAGCATCTACACAGCACTTGCAATTACCAGATTGAAGGCGACATTAAAGGTCGCCTCAGGTTGAATCGATTAAGCGACATCAGTGGTGGCCAAGCCTTTTGCTCTGGCCACGCATCTACCAGCACCGACAACGAGCTTCAATCTATTATCTCGTCATCATAAGTGTCCGAGTCTATTAAATTCGTGAGCATTCTGAATCTTGGCACGCCAGCGGATCATATCGGGATTATCTTCACGAGATCGCCAGGCCTGTGAATGCATGTTGTGACGGCGATATTACTCTGTATGTTCAGATATTGATTATATCTAGGTTTCTGTGTATTCTGGTCTCTGTGAGTAATTTTTTAATCGTGCAATATTCAATATCACTGTGCAAACAATACTTGTATCGGGTTCACGTGAAATACATTCATCGTTTGTACAATCTGTGTAGTGCTGGAATGTAATTCACAGCCTGTGGGTTGCTAACATATTCATAGACATTGGCTCGGATAAGTAGTGATTCTCGGATGTGATATTCAACAATATCTGTGGTAGGACTAGCAGTGTCCATTTTTTAAATTCTATAAACAAAGTTGCAGTTACATCTTAGTAAATTAGTAAGTATAACAAATCTACCAAATTACCAATGTTAATCTAACCATACTTTATCCAAAAACATGCATTGAAGTTCCACTTTGCATAAGAGTTGTTAGTTTAAGTATAAATTAAATAATAACATCCGCTAGTGGCTAAAGTGGCAGATGGTCCCACAAAAGGTACAACAAACAAATTGTATGATAGAAGTGTCTAATGCATCTCCAAGGAATAGAAAAGTCTAAAGGAAAAGTCTAGAAGAAATGTAATAAAGGCAGTTGGAAAGAAATAAAATGAACCAGGAGAAAATCCAAACAGATAAAAAAGAGTAGAAGATTAAATAGATTGTAGTAAGAAAGAATCTCTAATAGAGTATTATGATGTATCAAATAAAAGTAGCATCGACATTTTGTAATTCTCGTAACATTTGAGGCAACAAAGGGATGACAATGCGATTCATATCGATGGCTGACTTGCATCTTAACTTCAGATCAAGAGGTTGGTGTCTCTCATTAGCAAAGATTGGTGTTTCTTGTTGATTTGGTGCTCAGTTGTGGGGATTGGTGTCTCTAGTGGGTTGGTGCCTACAAAAAAAGATATGTAAAAGAAGTAGGATGGTGCCTACAAAAGAAGATTTGTAAAAGAAGTAGGATGATACCTACAAGAAGATCCACATAAGAAATATTTTTGGCAAGTATAGCATGTTTTTGGTTAAACAAAGCTATCTAGACCATGTAAAAAAAAACTTGAAAATTATGAAATTTTTTGTAAAAATATTTCATTGAGACTTGTTATATTTTTTATATTATTTCTAACAACTACATTTATTTCATATCGAGGTGCATTTTTGGTGTTTCAAGCACACTAGATCTTGAATTTTTATCTTCAACATTAAAATAAATATTAGGATTTGACTAATCATAATACCTTTTGAGTTGGTTGAAAATTATGTCGTACCTAAATAATAACACAAAGACTTGAATCTATTTATACAAAATAGTTGGTGCCTTTAATTGCAAGCACATTGAATAAGAATTACAAAATATATAAAAAATAAGAGCAAACAAATTTAATTTTTCATAAAAATATATCGTTTAACATAACATAATAAAAAATCAATGATTTATTTCTTTAAAAATATTAAATCATCATAAACACAAACCCATAAAACATAACAGAGTGTGTGTGTGTGTGTGTGTAACACATTATTATAAGTAATACTCCATATACACTTTCAACCTTGATGCCTGAGCATTTAAAATAATAGTGTAGTTTGAACATGTAAACACCATTATATTAATGATCGATGCAATTTTGTTTGAGTAATTTAATAGTGTAGTACTTTTAGAGAACATAATAATAGGAATGTGCACAAAAATAGGGAACTAAAAAGTGGTCACAAGCACTTTTTGGTCCATCATTATCAAACGGAAAATGTGAGTACATTACTAATCGCATTCACATTTGTATTCACCCAAAATAATATTTAATTAAATAAATATTTGTTATTTATTTAATTTAACCTATGTCCCTTATCCTAACAATTTATTAAATAAATATACATTTATTTAATTAAAGTTAACGTTTTCCTACTTTCCTCTAAATCCCCTAACCTTTCTTAAGTTAATTAATTAACTTTATCCCTATCCTAATCATCATTATCCCATTCTCCAACTTTTAACTCCACTTAAGTTAATAAACCCTTGGTTTATTAACTCAACCCATCCTCATTAATCAATTAATCCTTGATTAATTGATCTACCCTCATCCCTAATCATCATTATTATTATTTCCTAAATTTAAATCCCTACATCTCACCTACCCCCACTAACCTCTTACATAAGCCACCCTATCTCTTACACAAGCCACCCTACCTCCTACACAAAATTAATGTCTCTCTTCCTAATGTGTGGTCACACATGTGTGAGCACACCTCCCCATTTCACCCCTTTCAATCTTGTGACACTTCTAATCAATCCTCATCCTTGATCCAAACCTCACCTTCTCAATCAATCTCAATCCTCAATTAACCATTCAATCCTATCCCTTAATTCTTCTCACCAAATTTTTATATAATGAGGCATTGACTCTCATTCCTTATAACACACATTCTCCATATCCATATGTTGTCCAAATCTTCATCAAATTCCTCTTCATCCTACCATCATCATGCTAAAATATTGAGCAGCCACATCCCTTCAATCATTTGAGCAAATCTACAAGATATGGGTGCAATCTTGTGAGCTCAATCCATGAAGAGGAAGGAGTAATGAAAGTATAATGTCTTAGTTTGTATTTCTTATGCATTTTCATGTATTTAGGTGAAGCCACAATAGTGGTTCACAATTTGATGGAGGAAGGAAAACTGAGAAAAAATGACCCCAAGGCAAAAAAATTGGTTTTAGGGGTTTGAATGAACCTATAAGTTTGACCGAACCCAAAAGGGGTTCGACCGAACCCATTAATTACTAGGCCCACATTTTCCGCCCAAAAAAATAAAAGAAAAATGCATATTGAAGGGGGTTCAAATGAACCCCTAGGGTTTGCTCGAACCCCCCTAATTCCTCATTCTCCCCTTAAAGCGTAAAAAAAAACCTATTTTTTTACACTTTGAAGCTCGATTTGAACATGAAAATGGAGGAGTCTTCACAAATCCAACTGGAATCAGGTAGTCCTTGGAACGATCTAGCCAAAAAATATAATTTTAATATGGTTTGGTTTTATTATGTATTTGTTTTAGTTTTATTAAAAGGTTTTCATCGAAAATGAAGGTCTTTGTTCTGCACATGTGGAAAAATAGTAGATTATCAAAAAAAATTGAAAAATATGAGTGCACCAGATATTGAAGTCCTTGATCCAACAAAAAAAAATTGAATTTCGATATATACAAAAACGTTCAGCAGCTATAATAATAATATGAATTAATTGGTTTGACTTTAAAACTTGATTAAAGAAAAATATTCAATAAAAAACTATCTAACAAGTGGAAACACTAGTTATCAGTTACAAATATAAATTTGAAAGAATTAGAATTTTATCTTTCATGGAAAAAAATTATCGTTATAATGATGTTTCACTCTTTAAAAATGTTGTTTTCTAAAATAAAAAAAAAGCTTGCATGGGAGATGGAAAAAAAGTACAAACTGATTCCAAAAATTTTGAAAAAAATATTTTTAGAATCTATAGACAAAATGTGACGAGACTCTAGTTTGCATCATCTCCAAATTCCTCATGGTTTAGCCGCTAAGGTGCCCGAATGTGAAGATTTAGTTAAAAATAATAATTTCAGTGTCCAGTTTGGCCAAAAATTGTAAACCACTATTGTGGGATCACCCATTTTCATCTATTTATCTTCTTACCCATCTTTCCCATCTTCATTTTGGCATGCCCAGTGGCTTCCCACCCCTTTTTTTCTAACGTTTCATCAAGTTTTTGTCCATTTTGAAGCTCCAGGTGTCATTCAAGAAAATACTACAAAGTGGTGCCTAAGTTAAGACTTGTGGCACCTAAGTGAATACTTGTGGTGCCTAAGTGTAGACTTGTGGTGCCTAGGTTCAAAGTTGTGGCGCCTGTGTAACCCAAAACCGCACCTCTGCTTTCTGACACTTCTTTCATCATTTTGACCTAGTTCTATGGCTTCTTTGGCTTCTAACATCTTTTTTTGGAAGTTCTTCATTGTCCTAACACTTTTTTTGGTAGGTTCATCCATCATTTTCATGCTTAAAATAGGTGCTTTTCAAGTTTTGTGAGACTAGGTTTTAAGACAAGCATTCTAGGTCAACTAGGATCTTCTTCATTTCCAACTCATTTTCATTACATTTGGAGACATATTTTGTCTTGGTATACATATTTTTAGGTCCCCCATATGTTCATATATCCATTTCCTCATTTGGGTTGGTCCAAAACTTCATTTTAGACCTCCGAGAGTCATTTTTTGGCACTTTCTGCAAAATGGCACTCAAGTGCAAAATTGTTGCGCCTTTGTTTTAGGGGACATATTTTTGGGTTTATCAAGTGTTTGTGGCATCAAATATTCTATTTTTAAGTCATTACATGCATTTTCATGTTTTCTCAACTAGGTATTTGAAAAACATCAAATTTTCACCTCTGAGAGCTATCTTTTTGGCCCATATTGTAAAATTGTGCCTTGTTCACAAAATGGTGCCTCTATTTTAACATAAGTGTGGCTTTATCTGTAAAATGGTGCCTGGTTTTTAGGATGCATCTTTAAGTCTTCTTTCAATTGTTCTTTGCATCTAATCTTTGTTTTGGGATACTAATGCATGTTGCAGATCTCTAATGCTCATCTAACACACAAATCATCACATATCTATGCCTATTTTCATGCTAACAATCTTTTTCTTTGATCATCTTATCATCTAACCACTTTTTTTGCAGCTTGAAATCGATCGTCAAAGGCAAAATCATCAAACTACTAACATTTTCTTGCAGATTCATTTTTCCAAGGATTTCTTTTTTTCCACTAATCTAGGCACATTTCATTTCTTAAGGTTAATGAACTTTGATTTGATGTGTCTTTGATTGAGTGGTGTGTATGCCCTCTTCTAGCACCTAGTGTGATCTTGAGGATCAAAACCATCACTTACTCTTTTTCTTTTTCTTTTTATCCCAAGGAACCCAACGTGTGTATGCTCTCCCCTTGCGCTTTGTGTGATCTTGGGGATAAAAAAAACTTGGATCATTCCTTTTAGGGGGCGTTCCTAGGGATTTCATCTCCCTAGGGGATGACTCCAACTCCTATGTTTTGATGGAGTATAAAGAGCAGGAGGTGAGAAATCCACCTCTCTTGGAAGTGGAATTTTTTCAATCGGGCTAAGCCTCCAAGAACTTTATACCTTGGAGAAGTGAAGGTGGAGAGTGGGTTACCCTCTGCTCCTGGATTTTTTACATTTTTCCCTTTCATGTACGAATTTGGGCCTCACATTCCCTTGAGGTATATAGAGGACTCCCTAGAAAACTTGTGTATCCTGGATTAAGACCTTTCAACCGTAGCTTAGTGTGGTGCAAGGGATGCATATTATACCCTAAAGTTACTCACCACGTGTACTCCCTTAGTTCAAGATAGAAATCCTTGTGGTGAACTTCGATAGTTCCCAAGGAGAGAGAAAAGGTGAGCCCGTGGCATCCATTGATGACCCTGCACCATTGGATATCTAGATATCCACCTTCGCAAGAAAGGGTTCCCCAAAGAACCACCTGAGTATCAAGGATTATTAACCCAAGCTTTCTTAGGTGGTGGGCCTACACTAAGCTATAATCCCACTTGAATAATTTAGTAGTTTACAAGTTCTTGAGGTGTCTTCTTATGCTAAACTAGTGGAAAATGAATCAGCCAAGGGGCTGAGGATTGAACATACATTGCAAAAATCTATGAAACTCAGCCACTTTGTTTGTTTGTGTGCTTTCAATTCTATAGATCCTAGTCAAGCAAGAAAAACCTTCACCTCATCCAATTCATCCTATCCTTATCATCCCTTCACATCCTAATCAGACCATCTTTTCCATCCTAATCATCCCTTTTCATCATAATCACCTAATCCTAATCATCCCATCCTAATCCACTATTTTCATCTTAATCACCACATCCTAATCTCCTATTTTCATCTTAATCACCCCTTCTAATCCTAATCCCCCCATCTCATCTTAATCATCCCTTATCATCCTAATCATCAATTTGCATCCTATTCCCCATTATTCTTAATCACCTTATCCTACTCATCCCATCATAATCCTCTACAATCATTCTAATCATCCATCTTGTCCAAATCATCCCATAATCTATATCCAATACATTCTTTAGGATCCTAAGCTTAATTTTCCTAATCCATTTTTGGGTCCTACTCATTATCCTAATCATCTTCCATAACCCCTATCCAATTTCATCATTAATCTTGATCCTAATATCCTCTATCCACCATCATCCTTAATCCATCCTTCATTATCATCCTTAATCTTCATCCTTCATCATCATCTTAATCCAATCCCCCTTTCCAACCTAATGCCATTTTAACCAAACCCTAATCTAATGCATCCACCCCTCATCAAAAATACAATCATCTATTATCCATCTACCTACCTCAACCATGCATTCAATCCCTCATCCTTAATAAAAAAATCATCACTTGAACATCAAAATTTGGTTAAGGACTTAATTTATTTCATACATAATATCTTTCCATCATTATCTAAATCATTCATCTAACGATTCTATCCTTAATCCACTATCATCCATCTCAAATCCAATCTCCCAATCAAAAATCAAGACCTTAATTTTATTTCATCTTTAATCCAAACTTTCTTAAGAACATTAGCCTATCTTAAGTATAGTTATCAAATCCAATCAATCCCTACTTAAGAAATTTTCCTATCTTAAGTAGAAATCAAATCCAATTAACTCTTGCTTAGGAACATTAGCCTATCCTAAGTATAGAGAATCAACCTTAATCAAATCAATTCAACTTAAGGTCTTGAAATTTAATCCCAAGTCTAATCCCATCCTCCATATTCATCCTCATATCTTATTCTTCTAATCCCCATCCATCCCTAATCCATTACCATAATTTCTATCCTCATCCAAAATGAATCCCAAATTTTCCTCCAATCAAACCCCAACCATGTCTAATCATCCAATCTACCCTCCATCCAACCTAATTTATCCTAATCCACCTTCATCCATTCCAACCCAACCCAATATCCCATATTCCAATTCCTATGATGATAGTGAGAATATTGTGGATCACCTTGAATCCATGATCATTAGAAAAAATCCTCCAAGTCCTCACCAATCACCCATCCAATGTCCCACTCAAACCCCACCCATGCCCTCATCACCCATATCATCCTCATGGGATCCCATCACCAATCATCTCCTCATCCACCACTTTAATAATGATAAGGATGTCATGCTTAGCTATCTCCTTGGTATTGGTGCTAAAATTTCACCCTCCCCACCTTTATCCAATCTCAAACCATCCCCTCTTTCTTACCATTCCCCTTCCTTTGAAAAGAGAGACCAAGCCTTTAGCCAAAAATCCCCATCCCAAATCCCTAACTCCACATCCTTTTCAAGCTCCTCATCCTCATCATCCATTTACCATCCATGGAAAATTCCACCTCTTATTACACTTGTTCATATCCCACATCCTTACAATCCATATCACCCCAATCCTATCAATCAAATCCACACCATGTCCCTCCTAAAAACTTCCTCCAAGGACTATTTGCAAAGGTGCTTAACTCCCCATGCAAAAACAAATTTGTACAATCTTCCCATGTCATGCATCCACCTTCACCACCTCCACATCAAGATAAATCTCAATCCACTAAGTCTCAAGAATCCTCTACTACTCCATCCATTCAAGTTGAATCACCTTTCCAACCTTCCTTCCCCATCACACCATCCACATCAAATGAGCCATGCCCATCTCCTAATCCAAAGCATGCTAACATAAACCCCCCTCCATATAAAGATCAAAATACCTCTTCCACTCCATTACATGATCCCTCTCTAAATTAATATCAAAGTACACCCTCCACCCCATCTAATGATCCTCTCCCTTCCCATAATCCAAACACCCCTACCACTTCATGTCATGATCACCCTCCATCTCATAACCAAGAGCACACTATACCATCTACCCCATCCCATGATTCTACCCCAAGTCAAGATCAAAGCATCCCTTCATCTCCATATCATGATCATAATCCCTCACAAGATCCCATCACCCCTATCCAAGCTACCCATGCACCCCCTACTTATCAATTGGGTTCCTCCACTTTCATACATGCTAGTCTACTCCAAGAGCCCATCATTCCTCCTATATCATATCCCACTCAAAATGGACTTGCACCTTGTTTCCAAAATAATAAGTATCCCATTGGTAAAAGGATTTTCCAAGCCATGCATTATCAAGGAAAAGGATTATTCCTCCATGATCAAATCATCTTAGAACCCCTTAATATAAAAGAAAATCCAAAATATGAGGGCCTTGGATACAAAGCTCAAGATGTTGGTACATCTCCCATCTATTCCAAATCCAAAATCCCTCCATCTAAACCCAGATATCTACATTCCCCATCCTCAAAATATATCTTTGGACCTTATGCTCCAAATCCCAATCCTTCATCCCTTCCATCTATTTTGGATGCCTATATCCCAATACAAATTCCTTCATTCCCTCCATCCATTTTGGGTCCCTACATTCCACCACCTAATATTCCTATTCCAAAATCCCATTATCCTCTCTATCCATCACCTCGTATCCCAAATCAAGATCAACCAAGGCACACACCTTTGAAATCCTTCCAATGCACTACTTACACCTCCTCATCCATTATACATCCACATCATTCATACCCATATACTAATCCCATTTCTCTTGGAATTAATTTGGATGCCAAATCTAAAATGCATAAAGCCAAAAATCCACAAAAATAAAAAGATCAACATGTCCCCTCAAAAAGACATGAAAAATCAAAGAAAAATATGATCCAAAATAAAAAATTTAAATCCCAAAGGCCACAAAGGCCCATGAAGCAAAAATAAAAAACCATGTGGATTCCAAAAATACTTATAGAATCAATGCATCCCAAAGAAAAATCAAAATTGGCATCCAAACTTTCTAATACAAAAGCTTCATCCAATCTTAAGTATTTCACTCCATCTAATAATCCTTCATCACCTCCATCTATTTTGGGTCCTTATGTTCCAAAATCTACACCCACTCCTCCATATAAACCTCAAAATTCAAAATCCACTTCTCTTTCACAATTCCACCACCCTTCAAGGTGTGTGCCAATTTTGATCTTTCCAACATTCCCCTTCACTCATCCACATATCTTCCATCAATCCATCCACTATCCAACATCCATGTTCCATCCTTTCATCCCTCTTATCCAATCCTTTGCATAAATCCATATTTCTCTCCATCTCCCAATCCATTTTATCCCCCTCACAATCATTATACCAATGTCTATGAGCATAATAGCACATAATTACAGGGATACCATCTATGGAACTAGATGCTTGAGTCCTTCCTCCCTATCTGCTTGTACTCTAGACTTGGGGGTAAGCTCCATGCATACCACATTTTATCCACATCCTCCACTATCATTCATTATCTATCCATCATCCTATATAAATCCATCCTCCCCTTCCCTCCTTTGATCTTGACAAGGCTAAGGATCTTCATAATCACCATGTATCCTATCATTTCCATATCATTTATCACATATCCCTCATCCTATCCAAATCCATCTTACCTTCCCACCTTTGATCTTGATAAAGAGCCTCAGGATCAAATATCCATATATCCATATCTCATCCACTTAACCTTGATCATCATATCCATATCTTCCATCCCATTTCCTATCTCCATTACCCCATCCTACCTAAGTTACCCTCTCTTTTCACCCTTGATCTTCATAAAGTTAGGGGAAAAATATACATGCATTCTTTGGACAATTCTATCCTCACTCTGACTTCCATCCATGTCCTTTATGCAATACTCCTCCATCTCATGTTACTATCCTTCCATCTCACATTTACATTACCTCTAGTATGGGGCATCTTAGTCCTTTGCAACTAGTCATTGGACCTCTATCCTCCTATCCTTCATCCACCATCCTCTTATCTCCCATCACCTATCTTCCATCTACTAAACCCATTTATCTCCTATCCATACAATCATTTTCCTAAGACTTGGTCCTCCCTTGTCATTGGATCACATCCATTCCTCTATCCTAATCATCCTATCCTTCATCCAATCATATCTTATCCATCCATCTATTCTTCTAATCCACCCATCCCCATCCAATCCTACCCAATGCAATCAATCCTACCCAATGCAATCAATCCTAACACATGCAATCCAACCTCGCAGTCTATCACATCATCCTTAAGCAATCCATCATCTTAATCCAAATCAAGCTCAAATCAATTGATCCACTTTAATCCAACTATCATCATAGGGATGTATCCTTCCCAATCCAATCATCATCATCACCAATCCATCAATCGGTTTTAGCTTGACTTGGAGTATATTCCTTGTTTGCTTTTGGTTTGTTGGTAGGCTTGCTTGTTGCTTGTGTGTTTTATCATTGTTTTCATTTATCTTGGTCTCTTGCACTCTATTTCCACAAGGACATCATGGTGTTCCATCTCATGGTGTCATAAGGCATATGTTTGCACTTGAACTTTTGATCATGTACTTGGCACATTGTCATCCTGGTTCCTTATACCTTGATGCATATTATCAAGTACAATATCAAATCTAGGTTGCTCTTATCATTGCAGCATGATGATCATCCATCCTATCTTTCCATTCATATCTTCATTACCCTTATCCTCTCCCATCCATATTCATTTTCCTTTATCTTTTCATCCTTCATCCTTTAGTCTCCTCATCCATTTCGAGAGCACACCTATGTTCTCCTAACCTGCATGTCCTCTCGAGGGGGCATACCATTACCTCCTTGTGATCCTTCCTCATCCTTCCTAGTGAATGGGGCATCATGCTTCTAGTCCTTATCCCTTGCCTACCTATTATTTTTTATTCTTCTTTGAAATGATGTTACTTCTCTTAGTCGCAACACCATCTCAAAGAGGGAAAAAATGTAGTCACCCAAAATAATATTTAATTAAATAAATACTTGTTATTTATTTAATTTTACATATGTCCCTTATCCTAACAATTAATTAAATAAACATTTATTATTTAATTAATTAATCTCCCCATCATCCTTTATCCACCAACTTTAATTAAATAAATCTACATTTATTTAATTAAAGTTAACCTTTTCCTACTTTCCTCTAAATCCCCTAACCTTTCTTAAAAGTTAATTAATCTTTAATTAATTAACTTTATCCCTATCCTAATCATCATTATCCCATTCTCCAACTTTTAACTCTACCTAAGTTTATAAACCCTTGGTTTATTAACTCAACCCATCCTCATCCCTAAACATCATTATGATTATTTCCTAATTTTAAATTCCTACATCTCACCTACCCCCACTAACCTCTTACACAATCCACCCTATGAGCCACCCTATCTCTTACACAAGCCACCCTACCTCTTACACAAAATTAATGCCTCTCTTCCCAATGTATGCCCACACATGTGTGAGCACACCTCCCCATTTCACCCCTTTCAATGTTGTGACACTTGTCACAAGGCTAATCAATCCTCATCCTTGATCCAAACCTCACCTTCTCAATCAATCTCAACCCTCCATTAACCATTCAATCCTAGCCCTTGATTCATCTCACCAAATTTCTATATAACGAGGCATTGGCTCTCATTCCTCATAACACACATTCTCCATATCCATATGTTGTCCAAATCTTCATAAAATCCATCTTCATCCTACCATCATCATGCTAAAATATTAAGCAACCACATCCCTTCAATCATTGGAGAAAATCTGCAAGATATGGGTGTAATCTTGTGAGCTCAATCCATGAAGAGGAAGGAGAAATGAAGGTATAATGTCTTACTTTGTATTTATTTTGCATTTTCATTATATTTTCATCTATTTACCTTCTTACCCATCTTTCCCATCTTCAACATTTTGTCTGTCACAAAAAAATAGTAGTTAGAATTCAATTGTCCACAACACTCAAATGCGATAGAGGAATAGTGGGATTACATTTTTAGGCCATTGGAGTGAATTCAACCTAGCATCATGCCATGACATCCACGAGGTCAAGAAGGTCATATTTCTATGTTTTTAGTGGTTCAAATTAAAATCATTTTCTTTTTAAATGAGGAATTGAAAATCCTTCAACACCCCAACCTCTAATTCACAAAATTGTGTGCATGAGGGATACTAGACACAACCTAAACCTCTTCAAAATTCATCCATCCATTACTCGCGATCCTCATGACACACAAGCAAAATTATTAGAGAAAATTGAAACAAACAAAAAAATAACTCCAACTATTGGTTAAAAAAATTAAAAATCCTATTGTGATGAGTTTACTTTGGAAATACCTTGCCACATTCTTAGAATATTTTATTCCGCATATAGATTCTATCAATGGCTAAATAAATATATGGTTAAATGTTTGACAATTTTATTCCACAAAATTATTGGATAAATAAGTGAAAGAGAAGAATTAAAGTATGAATTGTGTGCTTTATTTTTTGATTTGAGAACTAATGCACCCATGTATGCAAGTTTCAAAAGATTCTCTATTCATTTGTACCAACACCAAGGAATAAAGGATGACTTTTGGGATAGGTGGTGGATGGTTTCTTATCATTCCCCATGCAATAATAATAAGGTGCCACAATATTTATTGAGATTTTTTTTTTGTAAGATCGTCTTCAATAATATTTTAAATTATTTTTATATAAATGATTTCCATGGTAAAGATAAAATCTCTACACAAGATAAGGAAAGGCCATGTTGTGCCCATAATCAATCATAGAGAGACCATTATCATGCCATGCATTCAACATGTGATGACCCCTTCCACTGTGAAGGATATTGTTGAGGTAGAGATCATAAATTTTATCAATTTCCCACACAAATTTTATTACAGATGGAAATGCTCTTTCTATAAGGAAGCTAATGTAGCAAAAAAACTTCCTACACTAATCTTGAGAGGAGGATAATGCAAAAATTTATAGATCTTTAACAGTTACAAAAACTTAAATAGAAATAAACATAAATATCATGCATACCACAACATGGTAATTTACGTGGGGAAAACCCTTTCAGGAGAAAAACCCCACACTCCAAAAGTCACCCAATATTATTCAAAAATCACAAAGATTACAATATACTTGCAGAGCAAGCTTATCATAGGAGTATCACCAACCAAAGATCCAGGGGCAACACGACCGCTATCAGACTCTCAGAATACATCACAACACACAATACTAATACAACTCCCTTATAAAATAGGGTTGCCTTCTAGGGAAAGTCAAGCTAATAAAATATTGACCGTTAGATCTAATACCTAATGATGAATGGTCCAAATTTACAATAATAAAATATAAATAAAATTTTCCATTCAGGGGCATTGCCCCCAAGCCTCAACTGGGGGGATAATCCCCTTGGACCCCTCACGGGGGGGAACCCCCCGCACCCCCTCTCATCACAAATGTATCAAAAATACCTTATGTATTAATAGTACCTTATGTATTAACAATACCTTATGTAATTACAAGGTTGAGACACATTTTACCAACATTTTCATAGGCTAATAAGGATAAGAATATTAGGCATTGATAGTCACCACACATTTGTCAATGCTATTGAAGTGTTTGTGATTATAGGTCTAAGGATGCTCAAGACACACACATTAGAGTGGATGTTCCATAGTTTTAAGAGTACATATGACACAAGACCATGAATAAAATACATCCATATTAAATAATATGATACATTGATGTTGAATGAACAAGACAACTGAGAGGGAGGTGAATCAGTTGTAATAAATTAAAACATCAAAACCCTCAACAGTAATCAAATCCGCATGCATTCATTAAACCCTTATTATGTTATAGTGATTAATCATGAAATGTAGATAACAAAAACTGAAATAAAAACACCATGTACACAAGACAACACTAGATTTACGTGGAAAAACCAATGAGGGAAAAACCACGGTGAGGATTACCTCACAATATAAGTAATTGAAAAATTGGTACAAGGGATCACTGCCAAAATAGGACACACTGTCCAAAAAGGCTCATGGCCAAGGCTCACTACCACAGAAAGAAACAAAGAATATAAAAGAGAAATATTACATAGAGAAAAACTTCTCAATGCAACAAGGAATCCACTACAAATGCTCTAGCACTTTCATAGCCTTGCATGAAATATTGCGGACACCTTCAGCTCACTATCTACAGGAATCCAACACTTTAAATTTTGCACTTCTCTTCTCAAATTTTCATCATACTCTTCGCTCACATCGATCTCTCATCTATATTGTCTCTCTTTTGCACCTCACAACAACATTACTCTTATTTATATCAATCTCAACCTTGAAAACCTTCTCCAAGGTTGACAACTATCTGTTACATTAAAATTTCAAATTAGGTCAGCACCTAAAAATTTCTATGGTGGATGGGAATGAAGGTGACCCAAATAAATCTTAACACACCTCAACATGCTTTCATAAACTTCTCATGTAGTGTTAACACAAGGTCAGCCAATACCTGGCTAAACAACATAAAAAATTAAGTACACACTTTCTTAAATCAATCCAAAACTTTCTGACAAAAAAATTCACTTGAACATAATCTAGAATAATCCACGAACCACCTGAGATCCAACAAAGACTTCATCTAAATTTGCATCAGAGAAATACTTCAACCCAGAACATCCAGTTAACCCTATTCACACACCAATATATGAAACCCACACTATACTATACCAAATCAAGTGAAACCTTGAATTATGAAAGATAAAAAAATATAAGCAACTTCCCAGATCCGTACAACCTGAAGCCAAATTGTGGAGAAATGCAGAGCAAATACATTTCTCCTAGACCACATAAAACAACACTAAAAAATTGATTCTCACACCGGTGAATATATCTCACTTTGTACAACAATCCAAAAACCCAAATTATAGATATAGCAACTAATAACAATCTTGAAAAACATATCAAATCTTCATAGGCATATCATCAACACAGAAGAAACACAGGGGACATCCTGGAGCACATTTTGAACACTTGCACAACAATATTTTCTCTATTTATCAAATTTTCTCAAAAGCACTTGGAAACCAAGTACCAGAGACATCATATCATCCCATTACTTCATTCCAACACATCTTCAGACATATAAATATAAAGACAGCTCCATGTACTCACAACACTTCCTCAATATCTCTACTTTACATGCACACCTGCAACGAACTCTTTTCCTTTTTTTTCACAATTTTTCAATATTCTCGACATCTTCATCATGCAACAAACTTCCTCAATACGTAGTTGACATCAATGAAAACACCATCCTATAGATGTATGCCTATTGAAATCAATAAAAATAGCTTTATACTTGCAACAATCTCCCCCTTTGTCATTGATGGCAACACATGATGTGAAAAAACATCAAAGACAACACAACTCTGAACACAGTTTTTTATGATTTTCTTTCTTTTCTCCCCCTAAGTAGTTAATTTTTTTTACATGATTCTCTCTCACCCTTTGACATCAATGGAAAAGGAAATGTTTTGAATTTTTCTCCACCTTTGACACTGAACCAAGATACTTTCTCTCAATACTCCCCCTTAGGAGTACACCCAACCAAATCAGCAACTCTACACAATGACAACATGTGACACTACCTACTCCCCTAGGTGAGAGGTAGCCACCAACATCAATCCAAAAAGGAGATAAATCCATAGGTCCACTGGACTGATGCATTTCCATATGCATCTATGTTACACCTCATTGTTTATTTACCTAGTTACTATTACTAAGAAGGTTAAAAATACTTTGATATATAAATGTGTTTGTAATTCTGATTGAAATACAAGTGTTTGTACTTTATTTACTTGTATCAAAGGAAAAATGATGAATGAATGTTAATTGATTTGATGTTTATAATGGAATGAATATGTAGAATGAATAATGAATGAATTTAATATTTTGACTATGAAATGTATAATGCAAATGATTGTTTCAATGAATAGTTAACTACTATTGCAATGTGTTAAGTTGAATACAGATACGGGATCAAGCCTCCAAAAGGGAGGGGAAGTGATTGGTCAGGTAACCCTTAATGAAGCCTAACTAATCTTTCACACACTCACATATAGTAGGGACCAACTATGTGAATGTCAGGAAATGGTAAGTTACTTTGTCGGGTTTGTTCATGTATTAGATAAGGTTATGATTTCAATTGTGAACGTTCTTGATTTGTGATAGGTGCTTGGTATTGTGAGTTCTTCTTTGTATGAATATATTTAATTGATGAGATATATATACATGTACATGTTGATGATAAACTCATATACATGAGTATACGTAGATAGATGTATCTACGCATGCTCATGGACGAATTACCCATATGCATGAGGGTATTGAATGGAAAATGTGACATATATATATACACTACATGCATATATGTTTGTCGATGGGTTAGTAGATATATGAGATTGTTTGTATTATCAAATGTATATATGAGTTATATGCATACATACATATATATACACATATTGATATACACATATGTGTCGACATGATGGAACATCCATACGAGTACATTGATATATGTATATATGCATATATATGAATATAGATATATACATATGATATTGTTTATGGAAAATGATAACATGGTTATATGCATACATACATATATATACACATATTGATATACACATATGTGTCGACATGATGGAACATCCATATGAGTACATTGATATATGTATATATCCATATATATGAATATAGATATATACATATGATATTGTTCATGGAAAATGATAACATGGTTATATGCATTTGAATATCAATGTTTCATTTAATGAATTTATTAAATCAAAGAATATATATATACATGTTATTGTTATATACTATGTATATATTATATATATATAATATATATAATATATATGTCGATTTAAAGAGTATATGGCGTTGCTTGTAATAGCGCATGGATAACATATGATCCATGCATATAAACTTTGCATAAAAAGAATTGATGATAATAAAGTGTGTGTGGCATAATATAGTGAATAAAACATATCTATTTGAGGCCACACATTATGTTAAGGCTATGAATAACATTCCAACGTGTTGCATAAAGTAATGAAAGCGCCATAAGCACTTGGATAAGCTAAGCTAATATTATGTGTTGAGTTTTTAAGCAAAGAAAAGGTCAAACTATCTGAAATGTGGGAAATAAAACATTGACTTAGTCTTTTAAACAACAAACCAAAATAATAGGAAACATGGTAATTTGGTGGCACCAAAATATGAATGGTGTAGACCAAATAGAATTCTTGAACCTGCAACGAATTCAAGCATGTAAATCATTATAAAAATATGAATTGGTCAATCATGCAGTTGGCCAAATAAGTCAACCTATAGGATACCATTACCTTGCATCTCTAAGCAACTTTATTGTTGTCTTGAGGAATGGGGCGACTCATTCCCATGGATGAGTATGTGTTTGATAAGCATCGATTGGTGTTGCCACATTTTGTGTTTATTTGGTGAGTCGATCTAGAAAATTGAGAAGTGTCATTTTGAGTAGCTTGTTTGTAGGAAGCAAAGGCTCATGTTTTTGTATAAATAAAGGGGAGGATTTCTTCATTTGGATGCACAATTCATTTGCATTCTGCTACATTTTATCTAAGATATTCTTGTTTTGAGCTGAGAGTTTATTCTGAGGAAAGTTGAGAGTTGTGAGAATTTTTTGTGAGTGGGTTTGGAGAATTGTTGAAGAGTCATCAAATGGATTTTGGAGAGGATTGAGCTAGGAAGTTAGTTTTTTCAATTGGGATTAGTGTTTAATAGACATGTTGATTTTGCTCTCTTATGCTTTATTTGCTTTATAAATATTGAGTGTCATTGTTTGACTTGTGTGGTAAAATACATTAATTTTCTAGAGTAGGGAAAGGTTATGTTTACTTCTATATGATGAGGTATAAATAACCTCATGAATGTAATAAGCCAAATACCCTTCCTTATTTCTCCCAATCACTTTTACCCTGCTAATTGTTTATCTTTAGGATTAATAATTGCTTACTTTTTGTAAAAATATGTATAATCTTTATTTCCTAAATCAATTGAAATAAGCTGACTAACGCTAACATAATGACCTGTATAGTTTTTAGTATTGTACAAGTCATTATGCACAGTCGAGTGGATTTTAAAGCAGACTTCAAAGTAGTTAAAGAAAAGCACCAGAAGTCTAGGCACCAGAATTTCAGGAGTGCATAGTGGACTGAGTCTTTTAATGCTTTCTATTTACTTTCTGTTTAAAAACTTTATGGCTCACTTCGAGCCTTTAATGTTTTTATGTTATGGACCTTAGTTTGTTGGTTAGTTGAATTTTGTTAGAAGACTTTTTCAATGGTGATCTCTCACCATCTGAAATGTAGGATTTTGTTAGCAATTTTGTATATATGTAACCGCCAAAAATAATGCATACTGGATATCATTATGCTATCATAATATGCTTTTCAACTATATCTCTATGTTATACTTTTTTTGATATGAATAAAATAAGCTTTGCTAGTCTTATTTTGAGTTACTAGTACTGTACGATGGAATTATCTTGAATGGATTAATTTTGAAGATACATAAGTTCATGTGATCTGAGTTAAGCATAGGAATACCCGAGAGCTGACCACTTGAGGGAATCGTATAATAGATATAAGTATTTTTATTTTTCAATTCTATTGTTTTTATTTCGTACATGATCAATGTGAATGAATGTGATTTGTATGTGTCAAGCTTTGTCAATTAATCCTGCATGTTGTAGTTCAAGTTTGCAATTGTTTAGTTCTATTCATTTGAAATTTTGGAGCACCCACTTTGGTTGTCAGTTATAGGTGTTAAGTTTATTTTATGTTAAGGGTAAGTGCACAAAGTTGAGTCCACAAAACATGGAATTTTTTGCCTTAGCCAAAAAATTGAAATTGGCATTGCAAAAACGGGATCCTGATTTTAATAAACGGGATCCCGAGCCTAAATATAGAACATGATCCCGCTTTTTAAAAATTGGGATCCTATTTACTAAAGGATCCTAAACCAATGGACAAGGAACGAGATCCCGATTACTACGAAATGGGATCCTGATTTATAAAAATCGGGATCTCGTTTTGTAGAAATCAGGATCCCGTTTTCTAATGCTATTTATTTTTTAAAAAAATGAACAGAGTTCATTTTGTAGTGGACGGGATCCCAAGTACAGGTGACAGCGACCTCCACAAACAGCTCTAGGTACCCGCCCACGCCCTTTTTTTTGCATTTTTCCATTTCTTATTGAAATTGTGAATAAAATAAGTGAATTTAGCATGTTTTTTTTAATTTATTTCATGTTTTGAGTATTTTTTTTCCTGTTATAGTAGAAATGAGTAATTTTAGAAATAGATCAAAAAATGCAATGAAACCTAAATATTTTTTAATAGAAATGAAAAAATGAACCTTGAATTGTGTTTTACAAATAAAATTTAGCTTTTGAAACCTAAATTGTTTGATTAAACAAAATTTTTGAAAATGATGAAACCCTGAATTGTGATGAAACCGAAACAATTTGAAAACCCTAATTGAAACTAAACAAAAAAAATTACATTTCAAAACCCTAGAAATTGAAATGAAATAAAAAAATTGCATTTAGAAACCCTAATCAAGCCTTTTGAAACCCTGAATTCAAATCAAACGAAAAAAATTGAATTTGAAAACCCTAGTTTGAACTTAAATGAAAAAATTGCATTAAAAACCCTAATTTCTTAGAAATTGTTAAAACCCTAAATTGAAATCGAATAAATCATTTTGATTTTGAAAACTAGGTAATTTCGAGCTCAAAAAAATTCATTTGCATTGCTTAAATGTTTTAAATTTTATTTGCATTGTATGGAGAAAATGATATGTTAAACTTTAGTTTCAATGTTAAATTATAATTAGATTAGAAAACAATATGTTAAAGAATAGTTAAAATTCATAAAGTTTATCAATGTTTGTTTGCAAATTTAGTTAGAAAATTCATAAATCCAAGCATTTACAATCGATTCCATTTGGCACTGGCTTGCAAGTCTAAATTATTCCAAGGGCCACCCAAACTTCACCCTAATTTTTCCAAACCCTAAACCCTGAACTATAAAATCTAAACCCTCAACACTAAAGCATTTGAATTTTGTCTTAGGACCTTAAAAGACCCTCTATTGTCACCATCTAGTAGAGTTTTTTGTAATGTTTTCACTTATTTGAACACATAATATAAAACCTTTTGGTTTCTACAAGTTTATGAAGAGTGGATGATCACTCTCTATGACACTTATACATGATCAATAGGGATCTAAATGATTGGAAGAAAACTTTATTCTATTATATCCACAAGATAGGAGAGCATGAGTGAGAGTGCTATGGGTAAAGTTTCTTTCATTGGACATACCTAAAATTATGTAGGTTCAATGTCAAGAATGGGTCTATTTGGTACATTTATGAAAACTATTATGAATATCTAGAATACCATAAAAGTATAATTATAGCAATTCCAATTGGAAACACTTGGGTACATATATCATATGAAATTTAAATCTAGTAAGGTGTCTATTATATAGGATAGTTGATAATACATGGAAAGAGGTTTGTATGGGAATATATGTATTAAGAAATACGTACCATGACCTCTATAGGATTTTTAAGATGTGATCCTAGATAATAATCCACCCATCCTCAAGCATAATGGATTCTTTAGCAATTAAGGGAGATTCAATAACAATAAAATTACCTATATTTTGATACTATATAGATTTATGTGGAAGGATAGAAATACATCAATAAGGAGACCAAGATGGAACCATTTAACACCTAAGGTACACCTATTACATGGGAAAGGGAGGAGGTACATGATGATAGGTTGGAGGAACTAGGCTATTATTACGATAGAGAGAGGAGGAGGATTCATATTATGCTCCTATAAATAAGAGGTCAATTTAGAAGATTAAAAGAACTAGATAATAACAAAGGAAATAATTCTATAGAGGGAGTGAGTGGGATTGTTGGAAATATACAAGGAGAGAGGTGAAGGTCCCAACACCTAGACATAGAGT
>VDFB02032433.1:0-28138 GCA_007258455.2 Sequoia sempervirens | reverse complement strand
TTATGACAATGTTCAAGTCAAGTATATAGAGACAATAAATGTGTTATCCATCTTAAAAATATTTGAATCTGTTGATAAAAATAGTTGCATTTGTTTCTAATCCAAAGCAATAGAAGAAGAGTCAATCTCAGTAAGGGCGTGACTTTATCCTATAACTCAACCCTTCTTGGTGATTGAGATAAGTTACCATAAATTTTTAGCTCTCGTTGATTAAAAGTATTCTATAATATAGAATAATCAATTTAATCTAGAAGATACTTTATTTTCTAAATTGAATGTTTTTCAATACACTACTCAAGGATAAAATTGGTTTTATGAAAGGAGTGTTTTGTTGTTGTTCTAAATATAGAAAGAACCGAATATTATGAAAATATCCTAGAATATTTTAAACTTGCAAATCCAAACTTTTCGCTAAGATAAAATATAATTCCAAATGATAATAAGTTGATTTAAAAAACACCAAAATACAAAATTAAAAACTAAGTTTAGAATTGTAAATGACAAATAGAAAATGACCTGGAGTCGAAGTATGGAAGTTACTACTAACAACACATGCATGATGTAAGAATGTCTATATAAAATGTTGTAGCTCAAGTTACTAATAAAATGTATTTTCTCCCATAAATTTTGGGCCTAGCTATGCATAAGAAATGAAGACAACAAAGTAGCAATCCAAGGGAAATTTAATCTCTATATCTTTATGAATAAAAATGATAAATATAAAGGAGGATAAAAGATGGAAAACCTTGTACGATTGAGAGATCCAACAAAATTTATAATTAAGACAAGAGGAAAGATTGGAATTGTTTAGGAGCTTACCACAAATGGTCAAACCCCTATTTTTTTTTTTTCGATTTCCACAAGTAGTCAAGAAGAATATTGATAAAAGTGTCTACTCTTAGTATATGTGTACTTAGGAACTAAAAGCAATGACACTTGAAGCTATGATTATCACTCACAAGTAGACTTATAGCTCTATGAGAACCACAACATGAATACTATAATTTTAACATCGTGGTTTTAACAAATTATGCACCATGGCATATTAATGTAAAAATATTTTAAAAAAATTGTAGCACACCTGTTAAAATGACAAATAGGTAATGTACATGATAATTTATAGGAGATATGGAAGGTTTTTGTAGCTTGCATTTCTAAATTATTGTATGGTAACTCCAAATGATCTCTCCTTACATTCCTCACCCCACCAACATGGTCTCATCATTAATATTTTCTTGATGTCCTCAAACCCTCTACCCTTGATATTATTTTACCTCCCTTCCTCCCAATCAAATAAAAATTCGAACACTTTCCTAACCCACACCAATTCCAACCCAAACCCAAGTTAATGCCTTCACTACCTTCTCTGCTTACTTTTATATCTCTTATTTTTTCCAATTGAGGTGGATTCTCTTCCTCTTGACCTTGGTATCCAATTCCTCTTGCATCTATTAAAACTATAGAGGATAAGATCTTGGCCAAAAATTCTTTACCTGAGTCAATATCTCATGTAGTCAATGGGTCCCTTTTGACTAAGTTGTTGATTTTCTTATATTGTCCACAATATTCACTTATTCACTAACTATCATTCCTTCAATGGGCATTCAAAAGGGTATTAATCCTCACATATCTAAATAATTTTTCCTTTTCTCTTTTCTCCATTCTATTACTATTCCTTTGTTGACTCTTATACCACCTAACATTCTTGCATCCTCATGGTTACAATTAGGTTTAGGATGACTCATTGGATGAAGAGTTTAATGAATATATAAATTGTATCTTTACCTCATTGTATATACGCATGTGTACTTTCTATTTAGATAGTGTGTTTGCTTTGTTATGTGTACTCCCACATGTATGTGATTGTTTGTGTATATTAGTTCCTCTAGAAGATTTGTACTACTCTTGTAAGCAATTGGATATATGAGGAATACCATGTTGTAACATTCCTCTATTGATAACTAATACTCTTCCTCTATGTATGCTATGTTGATTTATGTGTTTTTTGGGATTATCAAAAGTATGGGGACATTTAGGTCTCTTTCATGTTGACCTAAAAAATTATATTGCTTGTTTGTTATGTGATTTCTTCCTTTATGATTCTAGTTCTTTGTGCCTTGGAGAATTATGATAGTTCCACCAATATTCAATGATTATCTACTTCTCAATGCATATTGACCATAAGACATGCATATAATTGTTGTGTGTCCTTTTGTGATGTCATTGATGCATATGTGACATTATCCATACTCCTTCCTATGCCATTTCTTAGACACGATATCATGTGCACCATATGCTCATTTTGCAGCAACATCCCATCATTTTGTCTCTCCTTAGGGTGTGACATATCAACAACTTTGGGGGCATATAATCTCATATATGTTTCCCAGGGATACTTTTCCATTCCCCTTTTCTACCTTAAAATAAATTGTACACCTTTGATTTATGCAATTATTTTAAGGGACTCATATATCCACACTCGCATGTGCAAACACACACATGCATTGTCAACATTCTCCCATAAGTATTAGTAGATTGTGGCACCAAGTATAAATGCATGCTTTAATTAATCCACCTTTATCAAAATTACCTAGAAATAGAGCATACCAAAAAATGTAAACCTTGGTATTGTATTTACATATGGTATATGTAGCAATAAAGTACACTAGCACATGTAATTCATTCCATCTACTTTTATAGTCTTTGTGAATCACCTAGCAACATAGTATACTATTAAATGTGATTCATAGAGGTATTATATGGTTCCTATTAATAAAGCATGCTATACCTTGAGCTATATCCTATATTTTCCTAACAACAAAGCGTGTTAGGATTATGTTTTTTCTATTTTTTAGCAATAGAGAACACTATAAAATGCTTTATTTTTCTTCTTTATATCTTTGCATGTGCCTTCTTGTTTCTTTCCATGTGCGTGTTTTACAATTCATTTACATTTGTTGTGCATACATGTTAAATTGTCTACAATTTGCTGATAAATTTTGTTTTGTAGTTTATAATTTTCTAATGCAAATGTTTTACAAATGTTATGTCTTCTCACTTTGTGTATGTTATAGCTTTTTGTTGTCTAACATGTGGTTTTCTAGATTCCTAGCTTGGGGTCATGGATTACTCATCTAAATACTACTACACATTTGTGTATATATCCTCTAAATGTTACTTTAGTATTAAATCATTTATATACTCTAGCATAGCTTTATGGCCTAATGGCACAAGCCCACTAAAGTGGGGGGAAAATGTAAGGTTAAAAATTACACCGTAAAATTTTAACACTAAAAATTGTCTTCACTTTAGTTTCCATCCCCTTAGCATGTTTTAATGATTCATTTGGCCTAGCCTTAGCCTCTATTCGACTCCTAGTGCCAAATTTGTTTTGTATCTTATTCACCTAAGTATTTTTATATATTTAAATGTGTTCCTTGTACCCATGTGATGTTATTTCCATTTTGTGAATTTTTTATACATGTTGTACTTGGATGTTAGTGTAGGTGCAAATATGATTATGCATACATGTTGTCATCTCGGTGATAGTGCAATCATAAAACATCCATTTTGTACTTGAGTAGATACTTTCCAACTTCCAAAATCTTGGGTGTAACCGCCATAGAACTTATTGGATGGAATCTCAATAATAGCCTAGGCCTTTTAGTGACTCTCGAGCTTCACTCCTTTCAACTCATTCATCACTATTATGCAATTTTGAATTTCCATGCAATCTACAACACTCTCTTTAGTTTCTTGAGCAAAAAATTATGAACAATATTCTATGAGCTTGATAATGGTATTCTATAGCATTGTTTGAGATTATACTTGTTCTTGATGCTATTATCATGAGAAGTTGATCATTCCTCTTCTTTTTTATTATGGAAAAATACTTCCTTATGTATTTTTGGAGCTTTTGTATTTGAGGATAACTTACCATTTGCAATTACAACTTCTTTTAATAGCAGGTAAAGTATTCATCTTCTCAACCTTCTTAGACGAGGGTTTCTTTTTTCTTTGAAATCTTTTAATTGCTTCCAACCCTCTATCTCCACTCTAAATTTATTAAAAACTTTGTAGTGTATTTGAACTTTTCAACAAAATTCTCATTATTATTGGTAATGTTTTCACGCTCCTTCTTGGGAGAGATTTGTAAATATATATCTTGTTGCTGGTTTTTACCATTTTTTTTCTTACTGGCAATTTCAAACTCCATATCCCATAGTTTTCTCCATACTCTAGTTTTCTTGGATTCCTATAGACCAAAGGTGATAACATTAATAGACATTTACTTAGCATTCTTTTGATTCTAGATGCGCTTAGTATTAAGACCAAACTAAGGGCTTAACCATTTTGGAAAGTTATTAAGAAGTTTCCCTCTTTCTCTATGTCTTCGCTAATAGGTACATTTGAGGATGTAAGTCATAACAATTTTTTGTATTTCTATCTCTTCTTGTTATCATTTTTCATTTCATTTATTGATTAGACTAGATCACTACTATTTTACATTTCTCTGTATATTTCTAGTCTTTTGTGCCTTTTATTTTTATTTCCCTTTGTGTAGATATTCCAAATCTTGTAGAGAGAACTTATTTACCCATAATTCTTGGATGACAACATGAATATGGGATGACAATGTGAATTTCAGGCGATAATATCCAGATGTGTTATCATTTGAACTAAGTGTCTTCTAGATTCACTCTCAAAATCCTCTATAGTTCTAGGTTTTTATTTCTATAATTTATTTGTGCTGCTTGATTATTTGTTTCCAACATTTTTTATTTTTTATTTTCTAGCTCAACATCTATGTATAAGAGAATAAAAATGGTTTCATTAGGCAAGGATACACTTGGGAATAAACATATTACTATTTTTTTGGTCATATATAGTAGGATATTCTAATCTTTAGTCTTCTATAGTATTATGATTAGTCTAGTTGGGAGATTATTTTTTGTACTTTACAAGGTGAATAAATGCATGAGGAATACATAGTAAATGTATAAATACACTAATACCCCCCTTAAGCATGACTTAGGATGGTAAAGATAGGACTGAACATGACATAGCCATGTTAAGTACCCATGTATAAAATAATCCCCCAAAGAAATAGAGAAAGCCCTCAATAGGAGAGATAAAAGAGAGAATGGACTAGGTAGCCCCCTCAAGAATAACCTTCTAAACTCCATATGAAGAGCATAGATGAAAATACCCCAAAGAAGGGACAAAATATAAAAAAAAAGTCTTATATTGAGTATTGAATCAGGCTTTGATGTATAAAAAATGCATGTTCCTTTCAAAAGAAAGAACCCCTGTTATGTGTATTTGCTAAATTCTCATTCTAGAGGTGGAATGAATGGAGGAAACATGCCAATCTTTGGAAAATATAATATTTTTACATTCCTATGTTGAAATGTGACTTGATTTGATTAATAGACTTAGGTACAATTATACGATGCACCATCATGAAAGCATGAAGAGGTGGAGATATAATATAAGGGTTTATATGTACCCTCAATATATCCAAAGAAGTCAATGAAGACAAGAGATATATCATAAAAGATGAAAACTAGGTTATTGATAATGTTATCAAGATCCCAAGGGTGAGATTATATGAACACCTGTAAGATTCCTGGTAAGTGTGTATCATAGTGTGGTGGATCCTATAGGAATGAATGAACCTACTAAGGAGAGACATTAGAAGCCTTTGGAGAAGCTATGATATCTGTAGAAGTATAATGAGGAAACTCTATAGTTATCTTTATAATATTAGTGTGTGTAGGGTCAACCATGGAAAATATCACAAATAAATTTAGGTTTAAGTGAATCTCCAATTAGTTGCTTCATTATGGACCAAAAATTATAAGGTCACTTATTATGCTTTAATTGAAGCAATCTTTTCTCAAAAATAGTAAGGCCTATTAATTTGTATATTTTTGACCATTATTATTGTACCATGCAATTTTTTTTAAATAATCCCTTGGCTCAATAATGAGTCCAAGGAGATAGGGTGGTAGTTCTAGTTGTGTATAGTAATTAGATTGGTCACTTCTCACTAGTCCATGTAGTTTTTGTGATATGATATAACAATAAAAGAGTGGAAGATATAGTTGAAAAATATAACAAAAAATCCCCCAAATTTTGGAACTTTATATCAATTCATTCAATACAAATCCCTACATAATATTTTGTCACATTATAAAGTAGTGTGTTCTCAAATCAACATGCAAACTTGGATTTACAGTTTACAACTAAGACTAATAAAAATAAAAGTATAATTTTGAATCTAAATGAAAACAATGGGTATGAGCAACAATATGAAGTATGTAAAAATGTACTTTAAAAAATAAACATTAAAAATGAATTTGTATGTGCAAGAACAAAAAACTTAGTTTCCAAAATAAAAAAATTGCTTATTTTTTTATAAAACTACAAATACTAGAAATAGGAGGCACCAATATAAAAAAATAAGAGTACCACTATGTATCCATCAAACAATATCCACAATAAAATAATTTAACCTCAAATATAGTTCGAATGATTGATAATTGGCCCTCCAAAGTTTTGGAGTCAAAATGAAAGTGCAAACTCCACAACTTAGGTTTCTTTAAGTAGGTGATGATGTCAACATGTGACTAAGCACTAATGATAATTTATGAAACACTACCATTGGTTATAATTCGTACAATGTTGATTTGGTTAAGTTGACTTGGCTATGCAAATGATGATGTAGCAATTTGCATAATTGACATGGTAGGTGGCATGATAACTTGTAGTACTCATTGTGCTCCTTAACATGGTAGATGGTACCATTGATTAGGCGAGAATAAATTCCTAAAAAATTATATTGATGTAGGCATTAACTATATAAGATTATTCCTATATTATTTACTAACATGTAGGTTAATGATTGTTTCATGTTGGTGGGTTGTATTAGTGACATGTCTAGCCATGCATAGGTAGACATTATGGGCATTGACACATGATAAGGTGAGTCATCAGATGAGGAAATATTCTTTAGAATATTATGTTGGCATAGGTTGTGTTCAATGGGTGGTCCATTAATGGCATCAATGATGTTGGTAGCTCCTAAGTCGAGCAACGATGATACTTGGGTGGCATACTAGTGGTGAAAAGGTGCTAGTGATGTTTATAAAGGTAGCATGTGGGGGTTGAGTGGTGCACTTGCAGTAGTGGAGTGTTGCTACAATTATGAAACCTTGATTTTTTATCATATGCCCAAAAGGAACTTTTAGATAAAACATCTAATTTGGACTAGTTGACATATAATTTTAGGGTTTTTTGTATTCCCTATATGTGATGGTGAGGTAAAATATACTCCAGAACACTTTGAAATCTTGTCACCTAAAAAATATCACATGTAAGAACTAGTTTAAAACCCTTGTTAGTTGGATTCTAAGTGTCTGACTTGGATGCAAGAAAAGCCAAAACTAAATTTCTTAAACCTTGTAGACACAATGGTGAGCTTAGATTTATCCCACCATTCACTTGAAATTACCTACAAATATAATTTCACTTCTAAAATCCCAAAACCATTGGCAAAATATAGGTGAACCAGCCTAAGAGCAACAAGGTTATGTTACCATATTATATTTGACACATATTTGCTCTAATACCATGTACTATTTGCCTAAGAAATCCACCTAAGATCAAAATGCTAAGGCTATTTTAGATAATTGATTGCTAAAAAGAATTTTAAAAATGTGAAGAAGCAAATTAGTGTGTATTTCATTTATCAAGTGGGCAAATACAAGCAAAAGAGTTGCATTTGTAGGAATTTCAACAAGGGTAGGTGTGTGAGGATGAAAGCTAACTACCCACCCAAAATATAAATAATGTACCAAAGCA
This sequence comes from Sequoia sempervirens, assembly GCA_007258455.2. Taxonomy (NCBI): domain Eukaryota; kingdom Viridiplantae; phylum Streptophyta; class Pinopsida; order Cupressales; family Cupressaceae; genus Sequoia; species Sequoia sempervirens. The sequence continues at coordinate 20,272 of VDFB02032433.1, read as the reverse complement.
TCAAATAAAAATCAAACTCAAGTGCAACTCTAGATTGAAGCAAGCTTAATCGAAGGTGAGTAATGCATGAGAAATACATCCTAAATACATAAAAACACCAATAGTTAGGGTATGCCACACATATTTTATTAGTTCACAAACAACTTGCACCTATTTGTCTATTAAGATACACCACACTCATATCTCTTTCATTGATTCATCTAGAACTTGCATTTGCCTTGCTTATTAGGGTATGCCACACTCACATCTATTTCATTAATTTACCTAGAACTTGCATCTCACCTTGTCTTTCAGGATATGTCACATTTAGAATTGTATGTAGTATTTTACCCAATTCGACAGCCAACATTGGTACATGTTTAGGCATATAACATGTCTAAGAACAATTTGAACACTTTACCATTTAAACTTATCCCATTCAACATCTTGTTCCTTATCTGATTTTTAATTTGCTAATATACTATATGAAAGGGTATCATTATAAAGATCCACTTTAATATAAATATTCTACTTAAAGTAAGATATGTTCTTTTAATTTTAAAAGCTATAAAATTAAGCATTCTAAGATTTGCTCAATTTTATTCCACCCTTAGAGAACAAGCACCTCAAACGTCACAATCATCTAAACTCACGAGAGTACACAATTAGATAATATGGTATACAATAAATTTTGAAAACTAATAGAAATAAAACTGAAGTAACTATTAAATTTTGTTTATAACTTACTTCAAAATATTAACTATGACAAGTAGCGGACATTTTTCACAATATGTCAAATTATGATATTTATATCATCAATATTCAACTTTGTAGTTTTTGAACCAAATCATTGACCCATATTTCGTAAATAGTAATTCACATAAACCCATCTCATAAGAATGAATAGCCCCCCTAACACTCATTTCATCTTAATATTTGAAAGGATGAAAAATTATAATAATAAAAAATTCAGAAGATACAAAATCCATGGTAATATAAATCCAATATAGTAGACAGACATCAAAAAGATTCAAACCATATATTTATTTTAATAAAAGTACATCTAGGATAAAAACAAAAGACAAAATATTAACAATGACAAGTAGGAGACATTTTTCACAATATGTCAAATTATGATATTTATATCAATATTCAACTCTAAATTTTTTGAGCCAAATTCATTGACCCGTGTTTCAACAGAAGAACAAATAGCCTCCTTAACGCTCATTTCATCTAGATATTATTCAAAAGGATGAAATATCATAATAGTAAAAAATTCAAAAGATACAAAATCGATAGTAATATAAATACAATACAATAAATAGACATTAGAAAAAATTCAAGACCGTGAAATATAATTAATTATTATTATTTTAATAAAAGTACACCTAGGATAAAAGACAAAAGACATGGGAGAGGTCAACGGTTAAGGGTGTTTGTACAAAACAAAACTACAGAAATACAGGTGACAATGTAGGGCACCCACCTAACCAAAAATATTGGAAGAGGACAAGGCCCTATAACCTAACCACTAGGGGTCCTACATCTTCATCACTCCTTTGAAAAGCTGTATTTCATCATTGCGCGTAGCTTAGATTTAGTTAAGCGTTTTGACAGTCCTGCCCCCCAATAACGACAGATTACAACGTTTGGGCCCTGAACAAAAATTCAACCATACTTTTGTCTTTGTTTTCCTCTCTAATATGGATTTCTTCCACACAAAGGATGCCCCTTGGGTTGGTAATTGATTTGATATTTCACTCTAATCTTTGCTTTGGCTAGTCAAACTTCATATTTAACACCTAAATTTGGTAGTCTGGGTGAAAATGAAAATCCGCACCGTACGTATGGCACTTGTCGGTCCCTTCACATTTCTCTCCCTGCTAAATCTCGTATTCATTACCTCCCTCTCACGTGGGAGTACATGTAGGTTTTTGTAACGGTTTTTTTTTCCCGGTTTTGGGTGTGCTTTTTTTTAAAGCAATATGTGTAGAAATGGTATGGTTTTGTTTAAAGCTACTATATAATTTTGAATTTTGTCTTTTTTTTTGGTTTTTATATATATTTTTTCATTTAGTTGTTATGTGACAATATAAAGTGTAAAATATTTTATTTGTATTTTTGGTGTGGTATCAAGGACTAACATTGATTCATTTGGATTTATAGAATTCAAGACACATTAAAGAAAATCTCTTGCACACATTAATTGGTGTGGTATCAAGGACTAGCATTGATTCATTTGGATCTATAGAATTTGAGGCACACTAAAGAAAACCTCTTGCACACATTAAGGAGTACGAAAGAATTTTCATGTGACATTAATGTGTGCCAACGCAAATTTAAATTCAAATTTAAGGTCTACTTTTTCCCCTCCATCTAATTATAATGTGATGACTTGGAATTACAAAAAAATTTACTTGCATGCTTTGTGTGGTATTTAAGGACTGGCCTTGATTTATTTGGACCCCTAGAATCCAGGGCACATTAAAGAAAACCTCTTGTACACATTAAGGAGTATCAAAGACTTTTCACGTGGCATCAATATTTGTAAACCTAAATTTAAAGTCAAATTTTGGGCCTACCATTTTTCCTCCATCTACGTGACAACTTTAAGTGAAAAATATTTTATTTACATTCTTGGTGTGGTATCTAGGGACAAACCTTCATTCATTTGGATCTATAAATTGTAGGGCACATTAAAGAAAACCTCTTACACACATTAAGGAGTATCAAAGTATTTTCATGTGACATCAAGATTTGCACAAGCATTTTAGAACATGGTACATAACTATGTGTTTTTCCAATCTTGGTATAAATTTGTTGAATTGGTAATATTGTGTGGTTAACAAAAGGCAGAAATATTCTCGATTGCTTGAAAACTCCTTTATCTACATAAAAATAAATAAATAAATTATGTGGGTTTTTAAAATCAAGGAAAATGAATTTTAGTCCTAAAACATGAAAAAATGTATATTCACAAAAAACATCACATAATTTTACACATTCCAAAAATACGACCTACCTGAAAATGAATGAGCTAATGAGCTCATGTTACACCCTATTGTGTTGTTACCTATTTACTATTGTCTTGATGGGTTAAAATTCTTTACTATATGATTGTGATTTGTATATGAATCTTAATGGAAATATGATGAATGAATGTTTAATTCAATTTGATATTTTATAATGTTTTGAAGATGAAAATATATGATGCATGTGAATGTAATGTTATTAGCTAACTACTATTGTGATGCACTAAGCTGAATGCAGGAACAAATTGAAACCTCTGGAAGAGAGGGGGAGTATCATTCCAGAGAAGAACTCGGTCTGGTAACCCTTGATGAGCCTAATTGAGCATACACACACTCACATCCTAGTTGGTCTAGTTGAATTAAGATAGTTCAAGAAATGGTAAGTAACCTTATGTCAAGGTTTGAGTATGTTTTGTATCGGTATGTGGTATTAGTCTTTGATAGTTCATGTTTGGGATATGTGATTAGGTCTTTGTGATAAGTATAAGTTCTTTTTTGTATTCTGGTTTATTTATTAATCAATGGGTATATATGTACGTATGTACATGTCTCTGATAAACTCATACATATAAATATATACATACATGTATATATGTAGGTAGATGTACTTACGTATATTCATGTACAAATGTATCATGTGCATGGGGGTATCAATTGGACAAGCAAGACATACACACAAACACACACATCTTTTGTATATATGTACCAATCGATGAATATGTGAATATATGTGTTTAAGTATGAATATTAAAATAATATTATATATATTAATATATATGTATATAATTATGTTAATATAAACGTATATACATATATATGTATGTATATATATAATTGTTTTGATATATGTTTATATATACATTTTATTAGCAAGTAATACATTTAATAATCATGTAAATATAATTATATATATAAATATATGTATATATTATAAAAGATATAATATATACATTAATAATATATATAATATATATTGTTTGTGTGATTGTAATCATAGTATAGGAACTAAATACCCCATATCCTAATGAATTTAAGACATATCTAACCCTCTAAGTTACAATCCCAATGGGATTTTTGAAAGCATCAAGAAACTAAGTAAACCATTAAACTAAACATGAAATAAACATGAAAGCTTAAAAGAAACCCATTCTAATACTCCAAACCTTATCCCATTGGGGGAGTGGTGTCACATTGATGTGGAATGGCGACCCTTTCCCAATCCCTTGGATAATATGAGTTGTTCCAATCGATTTTATTGATGAAAATGAATGAAATTGATGAAACATGAATGAAACATGGACACAAAACTAGTTTAACATGATGAAAATGAGTGCTCAATGCTAAAATTCTTGATGGATATGGATGCAAGCTACGCTAAATGGAAATGAAGTTCAAAGATGCAAACCATGGATGCAAACTTATGCTAAAATGGATGTGAACTAAGCTAAAATGGAAGCCATTAATGGATGCTTAAGCTAATATGGATGAAGATTAAGCTAAAATGCTAATAAGTGCTAAATGTGGATGCAAGTGAGTATGAATTTCAACAACATAACTTTGCTCTAAAATGGTGGATCCATTTCTCTCCAAATGGTGAAGTATTTATAAGAGAGCAAATGAAGAGTCAAGGGTTGAGATCGATTTGATCAATCAATGGTCAATATTGAATCAAGGGTGAAGGCATGGATCAAGGATTCTCATCAATGGATGAGAATCAAAGATCAAATGGATCAAAGAAAGCATCAAGGGCTCACAATGATTCAAACAAACACACTTTGTAACAACTTTGAAAGTTTGTTACAAAGTTTGTTAGGAAAGAATATTTCATTTTTGGAGCCAAATAGAAGAATATTCCTTGGGAATATTCCCTGTGCAAGTGGATGGGTGAGGAAAATTAGTAATTAGTCAATTAAAACTAAGTTTTAATTGTGCAAGATGAGGAATATGAGGATGTCCATTAAATAATTTATTTATTTAATGAGAAGAGGGTGCAAATGACATTTTATTAAATAATTTAGGATTATTTAATTAAACAAGAGGACATAGGGTTTAAATTAAATAATTTGATTTATTCAATTAAACAGGGTGAGAGGTGAAGGTGAAAGGGGGTGAATTAACCTAATTAGGTCAATTAGATTAATAGATGAAAATGACACATTTAATTAAATAACTAGGGTTATTTAATTAAGCAGGCAAAAAAAGGATGAATGTTAGGATGAAACGATGTTAGTGATCAAATTCAAGTGTGTAATACCATTCAGAACAATTTTAAGTGTCTACATTTTTCCCCTCTTTGAAGTGAGGTACCTATTATGTTGGTTCAAAGATTGACGCTTTTCGGATTAATGTTGCTGCTTAAATAAAAAATTAAAAAATTCTTTATTTTTTGGATGCCTCACTGTTGTCCTAGCAGAAGGAATTAAGTTGGTTCCCTGCCCCCTTGAGAGATTAGGCAAAAATTTGGAATTTTGGGTTGAAATCGTGACAAAGGTTCAACATTAGGCTAGCTTAGAGAGGACAAAAGATACTTCTTAGAAAGCTCGAATGTTTGATGTAGATAGATTTTATGATGTACAACTATTGGCCATGGGTAGCCTCATGTATATTTTGATATATCACACATATTTGATACCTGGATAGAACTGTTAGTAAACATAGAAGAATAAGAAGAATAAGGTGGATGGATTGACCATTGATTTCAAGATTGATTCAAAAGTCCAACAAGCCTACGATCATTTAAGACTTTATTAGATATGGTGACAAGATTGATGGTTTTCTCATTTCTGGGATTGGGACTCTCCGTCATTCCTTATTTTTGATATAACACATAGACACGATGCATCATGGTATTGATAACCAGGATGGCGTTGTATCTAGTGCGATAGAATTTAACTCTACAAACAAATAGGATAGTCCTTGTTCACACCTTGACATACAAAAACCTCGTTGGAATGTAGTTTAGAAGTTTAGAATATTTTGGACTAAAGCATACACAATAGTCAACAATCTACTCAAAACAACCTCCCTACACACAACTAAGAAAGTATGTGCCAAGATTATTTTACAAGAATATCCAACAAGCACAACAAACAAAAGATAATGATCGATGCCCCATTCCTTTCTCTCTAAAATGTTTAGACATCATCAAGAGGTCCTTGGAATGGGTCAACAAGATAAATCGTAAGACAAGATCAAAATGAACAAACAATCAACATTATTTATATCTCTTGCCAAAGTGTGTGTTTTGTTTAGGATAAGTATCCAAAATGATTGCTAATGATAATGCCCATTGTAGGAAGGATGCATCTAAGGACATGTTAGTAAATAGTGGTAGGTTGTTTTGAAAGGCTGTTGATATAAAGTTTGTCTGACATGTTTCATAATGATCAAGAGTTTGATTTGTTGTGTTTAAAGGTTCTACTTTTGTTGATTGTTGTACTTGTTTTCCATTTGTGTTACCAAAGGGTGAGTGTGATGATCGATTTATTATGGATGGAAGTTTATTGTGAGTGAAAGCGAAATGGGATGGATAGTTTTGGGATTGTTTGGAATATTTTATAAGAATCCAGGTGATTCTCAACCCCGAAATCCTAACTGTGAATATTGATTTTTGCAAGTTTTGTGTTTTTTTGTGTTTTTTGAGGTTTTTTGCATAAAAACAAGAAGTTGCGATTTGCTTAATAAAATGCTCTAAATTCATAGAAAATTCCTAATGCAATAAAAATGCTTGGAAAATACTCTGAACATATAGGCGCATGTATTTATTGAGTTTTCAGAGCTTTTACAATATCAAAACTAAACAAATGAATGAAATACATTTTTATTTCTATGGAACCTGATATCTCTTGCAGCCGCCTGAAAGAAAGAAAGAATATAATATAACTGACTCCAGATCTCTGATCTCCAAACTCATAATGAAGAGGATCCTCCAGGAAACCAAGGCGCACTTGATCCAACTATCATCCACTGAAAACTGAAGGCATTTTTTTCTTCCGAGTAAAAGTACGGCTTGCTGGTACAGATTTGTATGGCCCAGCTGCTGTCATAAATATGGTACAACTTTATTGGTAATGGTGCCAAAACTCTGTGAAGTCGCCTCACATGCTAGATGAATATTCTTTGTTAAACCCTGTCTGAATCAATCAATAAGCTCAATCTGTAACCTCTGTGTGAAGTCACCAAGAAGACAATCTTCAACTGGTATTGCACAGTCTCAGTATGCCAGATTCTGAAGAGGTATCGTTCTCCAAAATTGATTCATCTGCTAAAACCCTAGGTTTTGCAAACTCTAATGCTCAGAGCAAAATAGAAGACAAATTGAATATCATATCATAATGGTTCGATTTGTCTTTAGCTGTGAATTTATAGCTCTCTTGAAAAATTTGACCAAACCCTTCTTTTTAATAATCATTTAAATAAATGATTTAATTCGCCCCTTTTGACTTAGGAGAAAAATAATAAATAAATGGCGTCCCATTAATGAATAAAATAATTATTCATTATAACAAATATTTCACTTTATTATAAAGTATTAAAAATACTTTATAATATGCCATTAATTATTAATATTTAAATATATTAATAAAGTGACTTTATATCATAAAGTCAAAATATCAAAATATTTAATAATCATTAAATACTCCGTTATTTCTCCATCTGACCAACAACTGATGAACTGGGTCGACTTTGAGCTAATTAGCTGAACCAGGTGCCCTGCCCAAAATAGCAGCTTCCGCTTGCCCGACTTTCTAAAAATAGAAAGTATCTGAAAAACCACTCTGAAAGAGTCTGCGAAGGCCCAACCTGAATCAACTGGAAGAAAGATGCTCCTGAACGCCGGGTAACTGCCTCGAATGATCCTCTACACACCACTGTCAGCCTACGAGGATCAGAATGATAGGCTCACTCCTCGACAAACAATGTCAGCTAAAATGGGGACATTACACAATGGCATTTCAATGTTTTGAGGTTGTTTTTTATCTTTTTGAATGTTTATGTGAATGTTTAGGTTTTTTATTATTTGAGGTTGTTTTAGGGTTTTCCAAATCTTCCAATGTTTTGGGGTTTTCAGTTTTTTAAATGTTTTTGTATTTTTTGAGTTTAGACTAAGACCTAAAGGGGACTAACCTAGGGTCTTGGGGGCTTATCAAAGATTAACCTTGCCTACATTATATATGCAAAGACCACGTAGTTTGACTGAATTTGACCTATTTATTGATGAGATATGAAAACTTGATGGATTGTTAGTTTATTATGACGTACTCCTAACTTAAAGTGTCTTGGGGGCACATCAATGATGGCCTTGCCTACATTCAAGATCAAAGACAACGTAGTTCGACTGACTTTGACCAGTTTATTGATGAGATACGAACATTTGATGGATTGTCAGATTATTATGAGACTCCTAAAGGACTGACCTAGGGTGTCTCAAGGGAACATCAATGATGGCCTTGCCTACGTTCAAACGCAGAGACTCGTAGTTCGATATGGTGTTGTTTTTTTTTATGTTTTGACCTTTTTAGGGATTTTGATGTGTTTGATGTTTTGGATTTTGCAAGTTTTTGGATCTTTGATGATTTTTGAATGTTTTTGGATTTTTGATGAAATTTTGAGATAAACAATACCTAGATCACAATGTCGATATCACATTGTGAGGTATAAGACATGGATCAAGAGTTATTCAAAAACAAGAGTGCAATAACCTACCCCTAGTGTCTAGCAATGTTTCATAGTGCAATGGACAACCAAGATAGGTAATGTATGTGCGAAGAGTTCAAAAGAGTTATATCATGCTAGATATGGGCTATGGGACTTCATGAGATAAAATGGCAAAGATCCTGTCAAAAAATTTCCATAAGTAAAGTTGAAGTATACGATGAATCTTTGTCAAGATCAAGATAAATTGGAATATCTGGATAAAAGCTAGATTGGATGGATGGAGGGAACATTGGATTTATCATGACAAGAATGAGATGATTTTGTTTGAGAAGGATCATATAGATGCTCGATTCTACTCATGATGCTTGTTTTCTAGGTTTTCATCATAGTACATGCCCAAAGTGCCACCATAGTGGTTTTCACTGGAGGACGATTTTTATTTTTACTATTTCTGGATTTTAATTTTTTTGATTTTTTTGAAAATTTTACCCTCATGTTGAACCACCTTGTGGTATTGATGTAGAGGCCACTATCATAACATGCCAATGATATCCTGCTTGAAGAAGCTACTTTACTAAGATACATGCACTTGAATGCAACTTTTGAGAACTTTGATTTATCGTGTGGATACTAGAATTAACCTTGTCTATGTGCACACATCTTGATAGAGTGCCTTCAAAATCCTTATGATGAAGAGTAGCTGCCAACACGCAGTCAATGAGAGAATTGGATATCATGAATGGAGTGTATGGTGTCATGCATGAAGGAATATGAGATGGGTTGGTCAATGGTTTGGAACCTTTGACTCTCCAAACTTGGGAAGATGAGAAATGATGGGTGAGAACAAAGGTTTTCATGGAATTATGGCTAACCACTAGATATACTTCATTCCTTGCTTGAAAAGCCTGCTTTTGTATTTGAGGACGCTTTTGATGGATACATTTCCCTTTTGGAATTTTCCCCATAGTTTCTTTGACTAATGGAGTTTTGGAGGGATGATTTTCTTTATTTTTCTTCAATATCCATTTGTATTTGCTTTGTCTTTTTTTGCTTTACTGCTTCATTTTCTTTGATGATCTTCTCCTTGCTTTGATTGGAATCTTTCTTTTTACATTGGTCCCAATTTGTGTATGAGATGATAGGTGGATGATGATTGGTGATACGACTAGTTGTAGTGTTGACAATATTTTCACCATAAGGATCCTTTGTGCCCCCTATGTTGATGTTTGAATTAGACAAGATTTCCCCTGACGTTGTGAAGGTATTATCAATACCTAATTCTTTTCCTTGATAATGTATCCTCTGATCCATAACTACTGAATATGACTTGTCATGAACACATGATATTGCTATGGGTTCTTGCTATTCAAGAATATGAATTGTTTTCTTTGATTCTATGACATCATTATCTATTGGTGTTGCTTCAAAAGTTTTTGGTGTTGATTTAGAATATGTCAATGATGCACCATCACTGTAAGAATCAAGAATCTCAACTATTGCTTGCTCCTGTGTGTTGATGTCAAGAGTAAAGGATTCTAGTTCTGGATGAAGAACGTTTATATGCCCCTCACAGGAAAATATCTCATAGGTAGTGTTTGATATATCCTTGGAATTTTCAATGGATTGGAAAATGTTCATCAAGTTATGATAATAATTTGGGGATATAAGCTCTTGATCTTGACTTGATTCAGAACCACTTCCATTATATTCAGGAGCATCATCTTGACATGACTCTTGGTGGATGATACATCATCAGTAAAAGACTCTTCACAATATTTTATGGGTATGGGTGCAATAAGGGATATTTCTTGCTTGTTTGGAACTTCTTCAACATGCCCAATCATTGAGTCATATGTGGGATAGATATCACAATCTGATACATATGTGATGCCATTATGGTATGAAATATTGCTAGACACTATTGATGGGTTTGGACTTTGTTTTAAAATAGTATCTTGGTACGTGTATGATTCCCCATGTTGTGATGAATGAATAACACAAACATGTCCCACCATGGTATCATGGGTATGGTTTACATTGTTTGAAGTTGATGCCTTTCTTGAATCTTTTGTTCTTCCATGATTAGGCATAGGGTTTGTGTAAGTTTTCAAATTTTCTTTCGCATATTTTTTATCGTCATCAATGTCTCCTCGCTCAATAAGATCTTGTATTATATTTTTGAGTCTAAAACAATTTTGTGTGTTATGACCTTTGTATTGGTGGAATTCACTAAAATGATCTTCTCTATAGCTAGGAGGTTTGACTTGTGGTACTTGATAGTTTGAGAAATTTGGGAATGTGATAAGGTTAGACTGTATCAAATTATTCAACACATCCTCCATAGGTTCCCCTAAGGGAGTGAATTGTCGTTTAGGAGCACTGTTTGTTCTTTGTGGCGCACGTTGAGTGTTTGCAACATTGATTATTGGTTAATGTTTGGCGGTGGCGTGGATGGTTGTTGTGTGTTTATGGTTTGGGTGTTTGCTTGCATAGGAGAAATTAAGACCAACTTTTCATCAACAACACCATCACTAGTAACATTCTTATTATTGGCCCAAAAGTGGGGTTTGTCGTTAGAACTAGTGGATAGGTGGTTGTCACTATATGATTGTGTGTTTCCCTATGAGATTAGGGCTTTCTTGATGTTGAGGGACCTAGGGATAAGCTCGTCATAAGCGGTGACACATTGCATCTTTAAGAGGATAGCTCTAGATCAACATTTTATGTGATAATCCCCACCTGTTGCTCTTCAGGAATGGGCCACTTGCTCTTACTAGCTCTTTGCCTCCACCTCTGTAGGAAATTTGCAAAGGATTCTCCTTTATTTTCCTTGAGAGTGTATAATTCTTCTAAGCTTACATCCATGTCAAGATTGAAGGAGAAATTGTCTATGACCCTATCGACTATTTCTTGAAAGTTCTTAATCCCTAGAGGCAATTGTGAAAACCAATCGATTGTTAGGCCCACCAAACTGCATGGGAAGAAAGTAGAAATCATTGTAGGAAACCTCCATACACATGATGTGGAATTCTTTGATGTGATCCACATGATTTACCCTCCCTTTGTATTTATCAAACTTAGGGACCTCAAAACTGGGTGGGAAAGGTGCCATTGCGATGTTTCTATTGAATGGGTTTGAACACGAGTTTTTTTGTGTATGCAGCTTCTTTGTTTTTCCCATTTGAATGTCCTAGATCTGTTGTGTGAGCGCCTTGAGCTGTGATGACACATCGTCTTACGGATTTTGTAGAGGAGCATATGTGGTATACTGTGGAATGGTGGATGAAGTGCAAGTGGGATTTTGATACGATGGGGTGTTATATGGTGTGTAGGGTGGATTATGATATTATGAAGGTGATGGTGGTAGGGGTGGAGGTGTATATGCTCCTTGGGCTATTGGATTCATGACATTTTGTTGGGGATTATAATACAAACCCTATTGTTGTTTAGCATATTGTTGTGCTAGCAACACTTGTTGTTGGGCTTCTTGTTGTTGTTGTACAGTCAACATTTGTTGTTGAGCTTCTTGTTGTTATTGTGCGATTAAGGCTTGTTGTTGAGCTTTTTGTTGTTGCAAGGCTTGTGCTTGTTTTTGTTGCAAATCTTGAGCTTGAGATTGTTGTTGCTATAATGCTTGTTGATAAGCCTGTTGAGCTTGTTGATAAGCCTGTTGTGCTTGTTGAAAAGTTAGAGCATGAGCTTGTTGTTGTTGTAATTCTTATTCATAAGCCTGTTGTTACAACGTGGAAGTGTTTTGAGTTTAGGGTATATGAGAAGGGTTTTGGGTGATCATGGTATGAGTGGGTTGTGGGTTGATTTGAGATGGTTGTGATGTGGTGAGTATTTATGTGTTGTTTTGTGCTATCATTCCTTGTAAAATAGTCGATTGGGATGGATGAATGTAGTTTTGGGGCCCTCTTTGATTTTTCATGATGTGCACCTGACCAATGGTAAAGATGATGATGGCGCCTTTTGGTGTTGCGATGCCAATGACACATTTTGACCTTGGATCAATTGATTAAAAGGGTTCCCTTAAAAGTTGTTGTGTTTGATGTGGGACAAAGATATTACCTTGGTTGATGGGATTTGTGGTCAATGTGTTGCTTTGATTTGGATTGATGATGGATTGAGTTGATGTGTTTTTTGGAACCAATGGGTTTGATGGGCCAATTAGGAGGTTGGATGAAGATGTCCCTTGTTGTATTAAGGGTTGACCTTGTGTAAGGGTATTAACTTTCCCTTGTTGTTCTATTTGAGGCACTTGGTTCATATTATCTTGTGTAATGTTGGGCACACTTTGGGTACTTGTGGTGATGGATGAAGATGGTTGCACTTGAAATGTCAAGGCCATCGTGGTGTTATGGAATGTAAGTGGTTTTTATGGATGTAGAGGGTGTTCTGGAATGGTGGTGGAAGAATGTGATGGGGCACCAAATGTTGGTGTCCAAGGAAGGTTGGTGTTTTGAGTACCCAAAAGTATGTTGCCTCCTAAAGGGAGAATGTGACCAAGGTCGGTGGCAATCCTAGTTGCAAGACTAGGAGTTAATGTTTGACTTGGTACAAGGGATGAAATTGGTTGAATCGTAGATGAAGTCAAGCCTTGTGCCAAGGTTTGTGTGATGAAAGTTGGGGAAATTGAAGCCACATTCTCTAAGGTTTGATGATCTTGTTTATAATCAATGATTTATTCCTTAGTGAGTTCAAGTGGATTGTTTGTGACATCTTATACCTCATACCCTTTGTCTAATGGATTTTGTGGTTGTTGTGAGGGGGTAGAATGGCTCTTTGGATCGAATTCTTATGGGTTTGGATCACTTGTGGTAGATGTGTTTATTTTGTTTCATGATTCTCTTATGTTGTGATCTTGTTTTAACCATAAATTTTGGATCACCTATGGGAGAGGTATGTTGAGATTTATAATGTTGAAACTCTCTAGTTAACTCAAATTTTGGTAAAAGGGTCCCTCTAAGTTTTTTTGGACCAATGATGTGAATGGAAGATGAAAAGGGTGAATGATATGGGGGATGAACTTCTAAACTTTTGGACAACACTTTTGAATATAGGTTTGATCCTTTGATGTTATGGATAAAAATGTAACATGTAAATCTTTAAGGTAGACTTGTGACCTTTTAAGATAAACTAGTCCAAAACTGTGACGACTAACTCAACTAAGTGTATGGAAAAGGATCCATTTCACACACAAAGTAGTTAAGTTAGGGGATTGGTTTGATAAATTCCTTAGTCCAAAGTGTTTGATGTGTCCAAAAGTTTATAATTTTTTTGGTGAAGTGGAATGTAAAATGTGTGAAGATGGATGAAATGTTTGACCCAAAATGTGTTAACGTAAAAGGGACCTTTGTTTTGCAAGACCAAGATGGTGAGAAACATGCTATACATCTAAAGTGATAAAACCGTAATAAATTAATGATTTTTATAATAGAACATGGACTCAAATATTTTCAATACTTTCCTTGTCTCAATTTGTTTGTGTTTGGAAAGTCAATGTGTCTCAACCATAAGATCAATGTGTGGTGTGTTCATTTTGATTTTAATCTTTGATTAAGTGAGATTGTTTCATTACCACATCGAGAGAGTCTTAATTTAATTTCAAACTAAAAATTTCTATGTCTAAGCAACCCTCATTCCAAAAAGTCCATTATATGAAAATCAAGAAGCTAAGGCTATAGTTCTCTATGTTAACTTTGGAAAGTGTGAATTTAGATATAATTTTAAATATTTAGAAGCCTCTAAAGATAAAATCCTTAGGAACAAGCAACAATATTAGGAATTTTCAAAGGTATCCACACTTAATCCAAAGGGTTTGAAATTTGATGAATCATGTTGATGTGTATTTAAGATGTTTTGGAACCAAGCAATGTATCAAACTGACTCACAAGCAATATAACATTCCTAGCTCAAGTTGGTACGTATCTTCTTGGTGAGCTTACCTCATGCCCTGAAGGGATGATTTTACATGCAACATTATGGAGGAACAAAAGAAAAAGAGTCCATTCTCTTTAAGCCTTTATGCCTTGACCCACAAGTTAGACTTGGTAAGTAACTTCTTGGAATCTAAGTTCTAGTGCACCACTTTAAAGAACTATAAGAGAGGGGAACCAACCATGTCAAGGCTCCAGGTCATAGAGAGCCGAGAGCATAGGGTTTTCATAACTTACCTCACTCTAAAGGGGTGTTTTGGATAGAGGTCGGGAATGATGAGGACTATAAAGTACTTCAATCACCCTTCAGACCCATAATCTAAGTTTAGGCTAGGCGAGCTAGTTTTCAGAGTCAATATTGTACCTCAGAAAACTCTTTGTTCAAGGATGACAATGCGGTTCTAGGATGACAATGCAATGCGCTGGCATCTCTTGGCCGCATTGGCATCCGTATGACTAGAGGATAGAAAGTACAATATAAACTTCCAGAAAATGATCTAATGACCTAGCTAGCTATTCTGGAATGAGAAAAACATAACAATAAAGTATAAAAAGTACAAACAAAGATGATAAATTAAATAGATGAAAACTAGAGTAATGAAAATGATCTCACCAAGGCGCCAGTTCATCAGCTAGCTCCAAATGCACGTTCACCTACACACAAGAAAGAGGGGAAAATGGTTGAGGCTGTATAGGGGTCTGCCTCAGTCAGACCCCTATTTTAGTGTTTCCATCTCCACAGATAGCCAGATAGCAATGAGATAGAAATATGTGATAAAGAAGTAAAGAAAGTAGAGATTGCAATAAACACTACAAAATAGTAAAGTGCTACTCAACCAAATCACAAAGGAGAGGAGCGAAACATTACCGCCTCCACCAAAAAGCTCACTAGCCGATGGAGGAGAAAGTGGACTTGGCAAGGCCACCACAACCTCAACTTTGATGGAAGGAGGTCTCGCAAGACTCCAATCCCACGCTGCTATGGCTTGCTTCACACTTGCTTTGTGGAGTTGATGGAGTGTTGTTGCTGCAATGGAGTGTTGAAGTGCTGCTTGAGAGTGAAGAGAATGCTGAAAATGCTAAGAGGTGGCTTGAGAAATTACAAGAGCTTGTCGAGAGATTGCAAGAGGATCAAATGAGATGAAGATGGATGAATTTGAAGATGTGGGAAGAATCTTCCATTTTCGGGGTCAGTTGGTCAAAGAGGGATGTTACAAATTGACCCCAATCGAAAGTCTAATGCCTCTGCCAACTTCAGATGTAGGAATTCGTCAGGGACAACAATGCCGCATGCGCGTCCCCGACAAATATTCTATCATTGACACAAGAGACAAACGCCAAGTGGAAGGAAGGCAGCTAGGTGATGTGGAATTTCGCCTTCAGATTTGATTTTCTAAGGTGAAGTTATGCGAAAGGGGAATTTGTGTAAGGGGTGCAAATTCACTCCTATACAAGAACGTTTCAGAATTGAACTTGGTTGGATACTAAAACAAGGTTCTTAATGGAAAAAAACCATGAATACCCATCATTACACTACCTTTCGTTGGCCACTTAAGGCTCTTTAACCGTTCTCATTCCACTTAAGGCGTGGGATTAGGTTTAGTATGTTATTTCCCATGATTGAAGCTACTTTCTCATGATTTTGCAACCTTTAATATAGCCTGCTGATAAAAGTGCTTACAAGAACTTGACTATGAGTTCCCCATTGCAGGATGTATCTCATAGCAAGTCCTCTCTTAAGGGTGACTCAAAGCAAGAAAGTACACTTGGTATTTTATATCGTTCTCAGATCAGTCAGTCAAAAGCAAGCACATCAAACACTCATCCATTTTAACCCAATATAGAAAAATGACTTCATTTTAAGCACCAATGGAAGTGTTTGTTTGTTTTGTCCAATTTTAACCAATATTGCAAAATGAGGTTGTTTGGGTTCAATTTTAACCAACTTTGAAAGTGAATTTTAAGCCCAATGGAAATTTAATGGTCCTAAAACATAAAAGAAAAGATAGCACATGTGGGTTATTTCCCCTTGAGTGTTTGAAAACACCATTACAATGAGCTTTAAATGCCTTTTTCTTGAATTAAATGCTTCATGCTCCTCTTCAAACCTGCAATCCATGTTCCAAATGTTAGATGAAATCAAGAAAGCGAGAAGATGTTAGGGTTAGATAAACAATTAAGCATTAAAACCCTACAACCTAGGCCAAGTTACAATGTGATTTGAATTTAAGTGAAAAAATGGAAAATTTAACTCTACAAAAATTGAAAACCACCTACACCATTACATAGAGCATGAAATTCTACCCCATTTAAAAAAAAAACTCTAAAAAAAACCTCTGTATGACCAAGATATGGTCATTTTAAGATAGACTGTAAAAGTAAAAAAAATAATAGCATCACTATAGCTAAAAATCAAATGTGTCACTATATTGTGACACATTTGCAAATGCATCGCTCTAGTGAAAAATAGCATCGCTGTAGTTTTCAAAAGCTTCGCTCTATCCTAGGAACCTGCAACTCACAAAAACTTAAGAGAAATTCATAAAAAAAAGTTAGTAGGCCCCTCCCTCTAGCGCCAAAATGTGATTGTAATCATAATATAGGTTAAATACCCCAGATCCTAATGAATTTAAGACATATACAACCCTCTAAGCTACAATCCCAATGAGATTTTCAAAAGTGTCAAGAAACTAAATAAACCATTAAACTAAACATGAAATAAACATGAAAGCTTAAAAGAAACCCATTCTAATACTCCAAACCTTATCCCATTGGGGGAGTGGTGTCGCATTGATGTGGAATGGCGACCCTTTCCCAATCCCTTAGATAATATGAGCCATTCCAATCAATTTTATTGATGAAAACCAATGAAATTGATAAAATATGAATGGAACATGGATGCAAAACTAGTTTAACATGATAACAAAATGAGTACTAAATGTTAAAATTCTTGATGGAGATGGATGCAAGCTATGCTAAATGGAAACGAAGTTCAAAGATGCAATCCATGGATACAAACTTATGCTAAAATGGATGTAAACTAAGATAAAATGGAAGCAGTTAATGGATGCTTAAGCTAATATGGTTGAATATTAAGCTAAAATACTAGCAAGTGCTAAATGTGGATGCAAGTGAGTATGAATTTCGTCAGCATAACTTTGCTCTGAAAAGGTGGATCCATTTCTCTCCAAATGGTGAAGTATTTATAGGAGAGAAAATGGGGAATCAAGGGTTGAGATTGATTTGATCAATCAATTGTCAATACTGAATGAAGGGTGAAGGCATGGATCAAGGATTCTCAACAATGGATGAGAATCAAATATCACATGAATCAAAGATAGCATCAAGGGCTCACAATGAATCAAACAAACACACTTTGTAACAACTTTGAAAGTTTGTTAGGAAAGAATATTCCATTTTTGGAGCCAAATAGAAGAATATTCCTTGGGAATATTCCCTATGCAAGTGGATGGGTGAGGAAAATTAGTAATTAGTCAATTAAAACTAAGTTTTAATTGTGCAAGATGAGGAATATGAGGATTTCCATTAAATTATTTATTTATTTAATGAGAAGAGGGTGCAAATGAAATTTAATTAAATAATTTAGGATTATTTAATTAAACGAGAGGACTTAGGGTTTAAATTAAATAATTTAATTTATTCAATTAAATAGGGTGAGAGGTGAAGGTGAAATTGGGTGAATTAACCTAATTAGGTCAATTAGATTAATAGATGAAAATGACACATTTAATTAAATAACTAGGCTTATTTAATTAAACAGGCAAAAAGAGGATGAATTTTAGGATGAAACGATGTTAGTGATCAAATTCAAGTGTGTAATACCATTCAAGACAATTTTAAGTGTCTACATTTTGATATATATTAAAGTGATTTGTAATGAACATAGTGTATTATTGTAACGTTGCCATATATGTTATATTGGTCAAAGCTTAATACTGTGCATATAGCACATGAAGGGAATAAGTCAAAAGAATTATGCACAACACATAAAGTGAAAGCAAATAGTGATTCAAACATTGAAAATAAAGTGAAATAAAATGTTGATTCAAATGTTGTTGACTTTGTCTTAAGACTGCACATGAAATAAGGCACGTAGAGTATGAAAGTTGGCGTCATATTTTGTAGAGAGTGGGAACTAAAAGAAGTATATTTCATGTGCCATTTCCAAGCAAAGCCATCTAATAAACATGAGACTTAGTCTCAAGCACAAGCGGGCTAAAGCTAGTTGACTTATACTGCAACAAGGAAACCTTTAGGTTGCATTTTATGAGTTCAATCTTTGTTGTCATCAAGATAGGGTAAATCATTCTTAAATGAGAAGTTGGACTATTTAGGTGTTTGCAATCTAGTGTTTTGATCAACCACCTCTCACCTCTTGAGCCTAGTCAATGCATGTAGAATAGGAAGGTGGCATATTTGTTAGCTTTATTGTAGTATTAAGATGCTCATATTTTAGTATATATAGAGGTATCCTTTCTACCCTTTGTTACCATTATTCATTCTGATTTTCTTATCCATCATTCTATTGTAGTTTTCTATGTAAGCATAATTTGAGAGTTTTTGGTGAGAAAGAGAGTTATATTTGTGAGTTTACGTTTGTTGAGAGTTCTTTGTCAAGAGGCTAGGGTTTGGATATAAGTTGGGCTTAGAAGAAGTAGCAATTGTGACTGTGAAACTTGAATTTGGAAAGCAATATTATCAGTTGGAAATATAAATTTAGGCATGTTGATTTATACCAGAAAGTTGATCTATTAGGAATTTGGCTAAGGGTTAGCTATTGAAGATGTTGTGGTTTAGTGCATCAATTTTTGGGTCCGCACTTCACCATAAGAAGAAAATAACTCTATGCTTTTAACCATATAATTATGATTGGCTTATACAACTATATTCAAGATCTCATGAAGCTTTGTGAAGCATACTGGAAGATATCAATGACAAAGTTCAACTCTGTATATCACTGTAATTTCTCTGTTCAATGTATCAGTGTGGGAGATTTTGCATTTCCTTAAGAAGAATGTTTTGATATTGCAGTTCTAGAGTTAGACTCGCTAATGTCAGAAAAATGTGAATTTGAAGAAAGATCGAATCTGGAAGTTGCGTGTATTAGGAAGCGTATGTATGATTGGAAGTTTTTATGATTAGGTCCAATTCCTAGCCAACCTAATACATGATATGTGTTGAGAAGGTTAGATATACATTGCAGATGTTTGTTAGATCTATTTAAGATCCATGCCGACCTAAATTAAGTATTGCACATTTTCTTGGGCGTGAAGATGATTTTGAATCATGTCTAGTGTCGCCAAAATCTATTTTGGATTGTTTTTGTTTACATCTAATTAGGCCGACCTAATTGATGTGTGTGAATGGATTTGGGTATATATATGAGATATTTTGGAGTTGAAGATAGAGAGAGGAGTAAGCATAAATGACATATCAGGTGCGATTGGTCTCATATGATGCGAACATGCGAGTTCAGTGGTAAGAGTTCAGAATCATAACAGAGTTGTTGAGCGATTGCTAAACATAGTAGTACTATATATTCAGAGCTTCAAAGGAACTAAAATACAACACAAGGAAGGTGCACTTTGTATCAATTCATACTTTGGTAGTGAGCCATTTTTGTATTATATTTAACTTTGGTTG
>VDFB02032432.1:0-26308 GCA_007258455.2 Sequoia sempervirens | reverse complement strand
AAAGAAAGGATATTTCAAAAGGAATAGAGATAAAGGAACTGATGGTGCTCCCGCATTCAAGAAGAAGTGGGACCTCTCCAAAGTCCAATGTTTTCATTGTGACAAGTTTGATCACTATGCAAAGGATTGCCCCATCAGGCCTAATCAGCATGCTTCATTTGTGGATGTAGATGAGATCTCTCCTCAGAAGGATTCTAGGGAATTTCTATTCTAAGCCATGGGCCTGTGTTCAAACCGTGAAGGTTGTGTGCTGATCTAAGCGCAAGAAGCAGCGTATCGTACTATGTCCAATATGTGCTTCCATCAGAATATTTAAAGAGATAAGTATTCTTTGTTTGAGTTATATCATTTTTAGTTGGATCTTGTAATTAGTAAAGAGAGATAGTGGTTTCTCTTGAATTGTGTTCACTAGCATAAGATTTTTTGAAGATTTCATTTATTGCATGCTGGTTGTGAAGATTTCTGAGTGTGACTCTGAAATAAAAAGAGAATTGTAATTTCGATGGTATCATTCTCTAATGCATGAACTGTGATAGAGCCTTGAACTCTTGGAGAGAGTTGGTTCTACATGCTAACTACATATTGCATTCAAGAAATCTGTAGTTGTGCAAATTGTTTTTTTTTGTTGTGCTGAGTTTGGCACTCTCGAGAGGAGTAAAAGATGGAAGAAAGAGTTATATCAAAATTAAATAAAGATAAGTTTCTTTATCCCTTCATTCCGATCTTTTGATATATTTCTCTTATAGGTGGATTCATTTATGTTTTAATATTTATGCTATAACCTAAGATAGTAAACCTTGTATGATTCTAGTCTTGGTATTTCTTTGGATAATTATAAACTGTTAGTAATCTCTCTCTAAAATGCTTTCAGGACATTTCTAGGAGCAAGAAGGTGATGAGAGATTGCTTAGTGATGAAAAGCTTGAGGCATCTTGTGAGGAAGTCATGCCGACCAAAGAAATGATCAAGCGTGAAGTCACAACTTGCAGCCATGAGACTGAGTTGGTGGCTAGAGGGAGTTCACTTCCATAAGTCTTCTTTGCAATCTCTGAAGCAAGGATCAAGAGGGAGTTTTGTGACTCACTGAGAAGAAGTGAAGGTTGTAGTGTTGCAAGGCCAAGTGTTAAATCCTTCAGCTGCTAAGATCAAAATTGCACAAAATAGTCATCTGAATTTGATATTGGTAGCTCCACAAACCTATTCAGAATAGAGTGATCTGTAATGAGGTCGAGGAGGTCAACCCTGAACTCTCTTCAGTACCAGAGGTGTGCACTGGAAAACATTTATCTAAGGCAA
Source organism: Sequoia sempervirens (assembly GCA_007258455.2). Classification (NCBI taxonomy): domain Eukaryota; kingdom Viridiplantae; phylum Streptophyta; class Pinopsida; order Cupressales; family Cupressaceae; genus Sequoia; species Sequoia sempervirens. The sequence continues at coordinate 25,012 of VDFB02032432.1, read as the reverse complement.
GCGTTGCAAGCAATCTTGGACGATGAGGTCAAAAGGTTGATGCATGTGCTTGAAGATTCAGAGGGAGCCTACTGAACCTGAAGAAGATGGTAATCTAGTTGATCTTGGTTCTTTATGTTGATTTATGGAAACCAATTTTCAGAAGCTTAAGGAGGTTGTAGCTAGTTCAGATTTGGTGGATCCTACTATGTACAGTTAGTTGATTGGATCATTGATGTATCTATACTAGACCAGATTGCATTGGATATGGGTTGAGATATTCTGCAGGTGTGGATCTGGAGTTGCATGGCTATACTGATTCTGATTGGGCAGGGTGTGTCACTGATCGGAAGAGCACCTCTAGATGTTGCTTCAATTTGGGATCTGCGATGATCTCCTGATGTAGCAGGAAGCAGTCTTCAGTGGCACTGAGTACCACAGAGGTCATGTACATTGCAGCATGTGTGGCAGTTTGAGAAGCAATGTGGCTTTGGAAGCTCCTTGCAGGATTGGTTGGACAATCGTTGGAGCCGACTGTCATCCATTGTGTTATTTAAGCTATGTGGAGCTTTCTGTCAATACAGTGTTTCATGACAGAACTAAACATGTTATTGAGGAAAGCATTTCAGTTGAGGTATATCAGCACTGATGAGCAGACGACAGACATTCTCACCAAGCCTCTCTCCAGGATAAAGTTTGTGTACTTTCAAGATAAGCTTGGTATGGAGGAGAATACAACCTTAACTGAGAAGGAGTCTCAATATCAGTGATCCTCTTTAATGAGTTCTTCTTTGTGAGAGAAGTTCGAGGTGAAATCCCTTGATTAATGAGTTCTTCTCCGTGAGAGAAGTTCGAGGTGGAATCCCTTGATTAATGAGTTCTTCTCTATAAGAGAAGTTCGAGGTGAAATCCCTTGATTCCATCCTCTGGGAGAGCCATGGTGGATGTAATGTGTGTGACTCCATGACAACATCACGTGAGAGAGTCTGTGATGATTACTCTTGTACTTGTGTTTTCACCCTCTGGGAGAGCCATGGTGAAAGTCATGTTGAGGTGACAACATCACGCAAGTGATGAACACTTGTACATACCATACATGGTTGTAGCCATTATGGTTGATATCATGATGAGGCGATATCTGATATCACGATGAGGTGATATCGTTTCTTTTCCACATATGGTTGTAGCCATTGTGGTGGGCATCACGATGAGGTGATATGTCTTGTACAGCTGGAAGTACTCCTCCCTAGCTGAGAGGGAGTGTTGATGTTGCAGCGTTTGGATGACCACTTCCAACCATGACCTGCTATAATAAATATTCATATAGCCTGCCAGCTATTCTATTTATTGATGGCGAATTGTCTACATGAAGAAGCGCTTCATCTAACATTATTTATATTTAATGATTAATTATTAATTAAGGGCCGACTTTATGAAGAGACACAATTTACTAAATAAAGGCTGACTTGTATTATTAAGAAACATGTCTTTTCTTAATAGGCCGACTTCCTTCTTGAAGAGGCACGAACCTTCACCTATTTGTGTATATATACAAGTCGAGGTTCTTTCATTTGAAAAAAAAATCAATTCATTCATAATTCAGGCAATACTCTTCATCACTACTTGGTGCGAATTCTTATACAAGGCAGATCGAGTTATATGCAAGATCAGTTCGGCATTGTTGAAGGCTGTTGAAGGCTGAGAGTTCATCAGCAAATTGTCTATTTATAATTCTGTGTTGCATTATATCTTGGTGCATATTATAGGCCATCATATCGGCCTCTATTGTAAAGGAGATCTTATTGGTGATTCAATATATAAGTGATATATTTGTTGCTGGGTTTTTCTCCCTCAAGAGGAGGGTTTTCCCAGGGTATCTGCTGTGTTATTGTGTCTGATTTTTGAATTAATTTTCTGTGCATTACATCTGATCATAAAACTAACACTTTATGTTTATCTTTATTTCCTATAAATATATTAATAACTTAACAAACTATCAACGAAGATAAGCCTTCACTTGAATGTGCTTGATTGAACAACTAAAAGATAGGATTAGAAAGTTTCCCCTTCCTACATGATCTAATGTAGACTCTATAAGCTAGGATGAAATGACTTCAATCAAAGATGATAAAATTGATTCCCAGGTACAAGCTCACTCCTTGAGAAGTAAAATGGCCCTCATTATATTACATTTTGGGACCAAATGTGTTTACTTCGTTTCTATTTGGTAGTGACATACCACTTTCCTTGGTGGAGGAATTAAGTTGCTTTGGTATCTAGATAGTGGTATAGTCTAGTTCAAGGTGCCTTGTCTTTGTATCCACAATATAATATGTTGATGCAGGTGAAGCATCATCCAGATTTGATTTTGAACCTCTAGCTGTTTGTTAAATTGAATCTATCCAACAAGGCAGTGAGTATTGATGAAGGAGCTCCACATGGAGAATATGGCAACCCAAGATAGGGTGGAAGTTTGAGCTAGAAGGAATTCTCCCCACCTTCTTGGTGAAAGTATAAGCCCCATTGCAAAGTGGTCTCATCTATTAGAAACTTTTAATTCGCTTTCTATATAGCATACTCATTTCCCACCATCTAATGGTGTCACACTTCTTGTTTGTCATGGCATCACTCATATTTAGCTGATTTTCTTTAAGATGTGGCACAAATACTTAATGTGTTGAATCTGTTCGACAAATCTTGCTGCTTTTTATTCCTTCAGAGTATTGACGAGTTGTTGTTGATGCAATGAGGAGAGCTACATTGATGGGTGCCAAGGAAAATGAAATATGCTAACCAATTTTTTTCTTGAATTATCATAACACAAGCCAACACTAGCCAACTTGATTAGCGTTAGCATCAAAACTGAAATCCAAGCTTGAAAGAACTCAACGCCAAGAATGCACACTCAATCCCAAGGAAGGATAGGTGTTGTCATATGGCGGAAAAATTAAAGAACAATACTTGAAATGAAACAAACTCAACATCAAGAATGTGCACTCAAGATCCCACTGAGGGCGAGGTGCTAACATATGACGGAGTTATTAATTGAAAACTGAAATAAATAGGCGGTGAACCAGCCATGAGAATTTCCACGCTACCACTTGAACAGTGGGGGGAAAACATTACAATACAAAACTAATTCATCCGCTGCGGCGGGCATCCACTTATGAGTGGGAATTCGCCACTTTACAGTGGGTGACTAAAGAGAGATTAATTGTTCTTTCTCCACACTGGCGGTAAACCATCTAGGGGTTACAAATGTATGAAATTATAACAAGTAATTGCAGCAATAACAATGGTTGGATTAGTACTACTAAATCTCAACCTTACAATCAAGGAATCTGCAAATACAAGTATTACAATGATAGAGAATAATGCTAAGATGTAAAGAATGAATGCTTTACAATGTTTATCCCTCAAATGATGAAGTAAAGGCCAAAAATAGCAAACTAATGCAATCTGATATAAAAATCTGAGTTCTGGAAATTCTGATCAGCAAATAGAAAACACCATGAAATGCTCATAACTTCATCCATATACCTTCAAATTGACTGAAACCTTTTGCAAAGGCTCTCTAGGAGTATGGCGCCCAAGAACAAGTCATAAAACAGCATCAAATCCTCCTCATTTATTTAGCACGAATCCCAATGTGCTCTAAGAAGGTACGGCCTGGCTGGAAGGGCGATTTTGCTCTTAAAAATCAGGTTCTTTGAATTTAGATCTCATCTTCTATGAGAAGGGTCGCCCAATGTCAACAATCACATAGCACGAATGCCCAGAATGAAATAAAATTTACTCACAAAGCTGTATACAAAATTCACTTTCAGCTGTAGATGAACCAGCAACTCAAAAATGATAATAAACTCCAAAATTCTTCAACAATAGGCTCAATCTGCTAGTCTGGATGAGAAGCAGCAATAAAACCAATTAGGTGTTGTCTTTCAAACACGAAATTGATTGGAATCTAGGAGGTAAGCATCCCTCGAAGAAATAATCACAATGTCATTTCGACAGCATAACTTTAGCAATTAACAATGGATAATCAGCTCTTCAAACAGCAGCAATATATAAGCTTTAGTTGGCAAATGAAGCAACAAGAACTCTTCAAATTCCAAGAAGTTGAATCACTTCAACTTCCAAAAGGGACGCCACCTTTTTGCCTTTTACTTTTTTTGAAATAATAAAATATCATTCAACTTCCCTTTTAGGCATCCATTTCACATTGCAACAATAAAGCATTTATTAAATAATTAAATGCTCACTTGACCCCTTTATGTCCCCTTCTTTAAAACAACTTGAAGTCATCAAGCCTAGGCGTGGGGTACAACTTCAAGACATGAAAATTGACTAAGTCTGAAACTCAGTCCAAGGAGATAACCAAATACAATGCCCAAGTTGCAACTAATGAATTGCTAAAAATAGCAAACTGACAAATGCCAAACTGAACCAAGTTGATGATAATGCTTCTGCCAAAAATGAACTTACTAAAAATAGTAAATGCCAAAAATAGTAAGTTAACTTCAAAACCATAAGAAAGCCAAACTGAACACTGAATTGCAAAGGATTGAATTGCTGCTAGATAGATACTGCCAAAAGATAGACTTGCTAAAAATAGCAAACTACTATAAATAGTAAGTCTGCACAACATCCTCTGAACGCCAACTGAGCAGTATTTGAAAGAGGAAACCCTAGTTTTATACTTCAGCTTAGCCTACGGATTTCCGGAAATAGGCTAAATCCAAAAGAAGAGTGTATGGCCAAAATGGGGACATTACAGAAAAGCACCCCAAACATAATTACAACATGTTGCATCAAGTAGATTATGCAAACCTTTGTTGTAGCTATGTTGTATACAGGTCAAACTCTCATCCCATGTGCATGGAAGCTTTGAGTTGTACATTTTGAGAAGATGCAATACCATCCACTTAGGCACCTCTTTCTGTATGTCTGTTTGAAGGTGGAAGGCAATCTATCCAGTAAAGCTTCATTTCCATCATAGACCAAAGGTTAGGCCAAAAGATACTTGGAAATCTGGTATCCTCAATTGTGACAATTGTTTGTGGTATCCCGAAGTGAATCCTTTAATGTTCAATTTATGTTTTTGTAGTGTCTTCTGCAGATATGCCCTTGTAACAGGGTGCCAAGATCAAGGTTTTTGGAGAATCTCTCTACTATGAAATAGATACAATCATTACCATGCTTGAAGTGGACAGTCATAATAAGTTCATGGAAACTGAATCCTATAGTTAGTCTGCATTAATAGAATATAAATTTGCTATTCCTTATTTTTTGAAGTTGACAATTGCACACATAGTGCACAATTGAGTACTTAGAAACATCATTTTGAATATTTGGCTAATAGAAGTGTTTTCCCAATACTGCATGGTTTTCTTTACAACAAAATGCCCTACCACTCTAAGATAGTGTGCCTCCTAAATCATTTTATAGAACTCAATAGATGGTAGCTAAAGATTCCTTATATGAAATAGGGGTTTATCCTACAGGAAGTGGTCGAAAACCTATTAACCTGAAGGAAGTACATGATATGTATTTACAAAGTTGGATTTTCATATAATGGGTCAAATTGAAGTCTCATGGCCACAAGAATTGAGGACGATGGACAATGCTGTAATAAGAAGTAGACTCAGCAATCGACGACTGGTGTTTGCTTTCTTGTGCATGATGTTCAAATGGAACTGTTGCAGATTTGTAGACCACTTTTGGTGGCAATTAATCTGTAAATTGCTTTGTGTTTTCAGAAACTAGAGAGGCTTGTGTATTAGTGTAGATGACTATTTCCTTTCCTAATATGTAATGTTTCCATTGTTGGCAATCATGGACAAACATTTATGGCTCTCTAAATATGTCAGATACCTATAAAATATCACTGAATGTGTCACTATGATAGGCAACATGATGACCATACTGAGTGAGGAGCTGCACCAAGTGCATATGCTGAGGTATTGTTCTATATTTCAAACAATTGTTGCAAACCCAGCAGAGTGAGAATAGGTACTGAACAAAGTCACCACTTCAACTCTTTTAACACATTTTGTTGTGCCCTTGTACAAGCAAGTTTGCCTTTGGCACCTTCCTTGGTTCCAGCGCCATGCAATGTGGGAGAAGCTAAACGTGGCTTGAGGTGAAAATTGGAAAGACAGAAAAAAGCTGCAAAGCTTTGTGAGAGTTTTTGGAACAAGCCAATCTCATATCCTCTAAATCTTTTGTGGATCCATGTGCAGTCCATCCTCATGAATAGTATAGCCCAAACATTAAATCCTTCTCATGCGGAATAAACTTTTCTCCAAGTTGGCATCCAGTTAGCGAAAATGCAAGGTTTTGAGCTATGTCACAAGATTCGGCGAATTCGATGTATTAAATTTGAAATTCGTTTCAGCGAATTCCAATAAAATCTAAAATATTCGTTGTAATTCGTCTTAAAATTCGTACGGAACATGGCTAGGGTTTTTTAAATTAAAATAATTTTGGTTGTCTGATACACATAATAGGAGAGGCGAGAATCCATAGCGTAAATGAAGGCAAGAATATTGAGAGTAAATGAATAAACCTAAACTAACAATGGAAACTCCCAATAGATGAGGTCCTTGCTATCCTTCGTTCTACAGGAAAATCTCTTCCGCTACAACACGCACCCTCATACTGCATCGCTGAAAAATAGCCTTAATCGGGACTCAAAATGCCCTCGTATATCGCCGTCAAAATCTTTTATATTTAAAGGAAGACAAACGGCTTTTAATCGGGACTCATCGTCTTCTTTGCCATTGAAAATATAAAGCCAGCAATTTGCTTGTTTAATTTCTACGCAGAGGGATTAAAACACAAATAGGTTCATATTTAATAAATTAATATTTAAATTATAATATATTTATTATTTAATATATAAAATTTAATATATTTAATATTTATATATTTATAAATTTATAAATTAAAATTAAAATTTTGAACACATTTATATTATAATTTTTTTAAAATTTATCATAATGTATTCAAAATCTAATATAATATTATTTTATTTTTAATAATTTTAATTTAATAAATATAAAATATTTATATTAATTTTTTAATTTAATATAATATTCTTTTATTTTAATAAACAATAAATTTGAGCTTTTTATTTCAAATCTATTATATTTTATAATTATAATTTTATTTCAAATCTATTATATTTTATAATTATAATTTTATTTCAAATCTATTTAGCAGTGTAAGTTATATTGACAATTTAATGAATTTATAATTTATATTTTTTTTTAAGTTCAAATTTATATAAGGCGAATTTAATGATGAATTTTTTTCCCTTGCCGAATTTCATCCGAACTTTATTGTTGCTTAATTCAAACCTTCTGACTTAGGTTTTGAGGACTTGCTAAATATGCTCAAGATGCTCACCATATCATGGCCACAATTCTTGTAAGTTGCAATGTATAACTGATCATTTTGAAATGAAACTCTATACTATAAAAAGAAATCTAATTTGATTTGGGTATCTGTCAAGTTTGGAAAAAAACTCTATACCATAAGAACAAATCTAATTTGATTTGGGTATCATTAACATAACAGATCATTGCTAGGATTGTGTGATCCTTGCCAAATCCTCTACCCCACCTACAACCAACAGTAACCAACCACAGAGGGATTCACTTTATGGAAAGTCAAAACTGTCAGTATAGTACTAAAATAAGGTAGAACAGTAACACATCAACTTGAAGAATTGCACCCATAGATTGCTCCGCGTTAAGGAACATCTAAGGGAAACGAGTGGAAACGACAGAGAATTTCTCTTTCATATTAAGACCTACATGTTGGAGATGTTCATCGTTAAGAATCAAATATATTTGATGCCTGTAGTAAATCTTTTCTTTGAATCAAAACAATAAAGTATAAACATATAAATTTGTTTATATGGATGTTAGTTAAGCTGTCATAATAAAAATAGAAAAGAATTGCTTGCCAAGAATTTTGTTAATAAATGCAACCCAACTCACCAAACGAATGGCTTCATCAATGACATTTTTATATCCTCTTTTAAACCGGTGATGTTTACCTCCTGTGAAAATGAAGGCGATATTAATTTAAATCCCATTAAATTGTGTGTTTTACTCAGGTAACTATTCAAGTATATGAAAGTGAGTTTACCAAGCTTGCTTTCAATAAAGGTTGTTAATCCATCAGATGTGACACTGTCAGTCACAACAGTTGTCCCTGGATGCTGGATACATGAAAACAATGAATAAACAAAAAGATCTCGTATAAACTCAATTCAACACTGAGAAAAATTGTATTCATATTCCTAAAAGGTCTTTAGAACTACAATAGAAACACGTCTTACTTCTTCTAGAACAATTGCAGACATCAGTGCAATCAGACGGTTCCTATTAAACTCACGACCAGTTGAATCCACAGCAGCAGACCTGAACTTGCAGATAAAAACTTCACAAATCATGTAAGGAATATGACTTTTCCCAGTGTGACTTATATGGTTCATATAGAATGAATACAAAACTTCTGAAAAATACACCCATTACCGATCAACATCTGTATCAAATATTATTCCTAAATCAGCCTTATGTTCATGAACCGCTTTAGTTATTGCTGCCATTGCTGATTTATCCTCTGGGTTTGGAATGTGATTAGGGAACATGCCTGCAATATTCAAACAGAAATGCATGGAAAATCTTGTTAATTCAGCATATATGCAAATTAATAACAAAATTAATAAAAGATGACAACCACCCAGAAAGAACATTCACCCCATACACAACATGTGATGAGCCCTGCTGGCTCCCAACCCAAACCCCTGTATTTTTGCTTATCTTTTTATGTTTTTTAGTTTTTTAGAGAAATTTCTAGAGAGAAGTAGAAGGGACAATTTCACATAAATGCTCATAAAACTCAAATCTGAGCTAAAATTTACAGAATGGAAGTGCAGAAGGTATTAAATAACTGAAACAAAGAGATTACAAATTACAGGCATACCCGAAATGCTCCAGATTATTTAAATAAGAAATTATACCAGTTTGCTAGCCAAGAATGGTGTAAACTGATGAAATCCAGTGTAGAAGGCTACAAAATGGAATCTCCAGCCTAAAAACTGAGGCAAATGCACTGTAGGAGATAGACGCCAAAGGAGAAGATGAGAAACCCTCAAGATAGTAGGCGTTTCTCCCTAAAACTTCAAACGCCCTTGCTTTAAGAGCCATGCACTTCAAGGTGAAAACACGTCCTCAGCCAAGAAAGAACGGCCATGAAGCTGTAATGTCCTCCAAAAGATGATTGACACCAATCCCTCAAACCCTCCTGTATTTTATTGAAATCTATTGAATACTACACAGAAAATCCTGAATTAAGCACTGTAGAACTCCTGAATTGAAGCTCTTGTGGTTGCAATCATTCAACTGATCTTTCATAGTCTCAAAATCACAGATCTGTGAAGAATTTTCGTTCTCCAAAGATAAAATGTTCTGAAACCCCTGTCTCAGAGAAGCAAGCACAAGCCAAAGCCAAGAGAAAATATCAAACAGTCAAAAGTGAGTTTGATTTTACCTTGGCTTGCATATAAAGCCAAAAAGGCACACACTTCAAGAGAATGACGCCACTTTTCCACTTGAAAATATATTTATTTTCACCTTATTCAATAGTCATTCACTTAAATATTTGAGCGCTCATATTATAAAGTGTTCTAATTTCACTTAAATGAATTTAAGTGAACTTTATTATAAAGTTGTACCCAAAATAATTTTTTGGCATTCTGTATAAATTGAGCTAAATCTTGTTAAAATGTCGTCAAAAGTCTGTTTTAGATCAAACCAAACATAAGAGATTTGTGGGTTTCTATCAAAGAACACGAGCAAAATTCTGAAAAATCAAAAATTAGGGTTTTACGCCCCTATTTTCAGGGAAACCCCCGAAAATATGACCTTCCCATAAATGATTGAAAACGATTTTGATAGGATTAAATGACTTCACGATCACACTGGTCAAGTTGGAATCATCAAAAGACATGTTTTACTCTGGTGGGTCTATTTCTATTTTTCAGGAACAAAGTTAGGAGCTCCGCAGCCATTAATGGCAGATTGGCCAGTACCAGGTGCTGAAAGCTAAGCTTCAAAAGCTTCAACGACGCAACCATGGCGAAAAAGATCTAAAATGATGATGTTTGATGAAGGAGATTCCTGAAACCCAAAAAGGTCAAAATTTGACTAACTCTGGAAACATTACGAAAGAGAGACAAGTTCGCAATGCTGAAAAGAGCTTTTTTCAAGCAAGCGTGCCCATGATCTTTAAAGGTCAAATGCAGTCTGTTGAATCATCCAAGGCAATCATCCTCGGTGTTTGCTTGCTAGCGCAACAACGAAACAAACGGCTAGATCATCTAATGAGTTGATCATAAGCAGTTGTTGATGAAGCGAAAAGAGGCAGTTGATGAAGTATCAAGAAACGACTGAAGAAAGTGAAGACTGAAGAAAAAAGAGCCTTTTCCAAAGAAAGGCGCCCTTCTTTATGGACCTCTAGATGCTGACAAATGACCAAAGGCTTCCCAAGACAATCTTCTCCGCCTAGGTAGATCTCAACAACGCGACTGCAAGCACAGGCATCTGACAAAGCAGTCAACAAATAATCAGGATCAAACCAGGCAACTTTTTAGATAAAGATAATTAAGCTGAAGGGCAAAAGCGCTCTTTTCAATGAGGGGCGCCCTTGAATAAAGGAACCCTAAAATGACTTCTGAATTTTCCAACTCCAGTCATCTTTGGCGAAACAGAGCTGGCTACCTGACGAGATATCAAGCGAGATCATTTGATTCTCCGATCAACGAGAAATCCAAATCAAAGCACGAGAGGTCATTTCAAAAGACTGAAGAATAAAGATTGAAAATCCACCAAGGCAAAAGCAAAAGCACCCTTTCTTGGAAAAGGCGCCCTTTCTTTTGAAGCCTTGAACTCAGCTTTTTGTCATCATGTCCCCTAGGCACTTCTCTTTAGGTTGGATCCAGCTCAACAGTGAATGTGTCAGCAACAGCTCAGGATCAATAGATCAAGCCAGATTCAGGATCAAACTAAGGTCATTCAAGAGAGAAAACAATAAAAAACTTGTAAAACTCAAAAGGGATGCCTAGAAGAAGTCAAAGGTCAAGTTGTTGACTAAAGTCAAGATATTTTGAGATAAACTTGGCTAAAACACTCCACGATCAGTGGAAATCACCTTTTTGAACTTCAGATCAAGCCAAAACAACTTTTGATCATGAGTTAGGTCCCCAAACTTGTGGATCTAAGGCTTGAGTCAATGTAATCAAGGTATAGGCATCCCACTTCATTATTTCATTGCAGGTTGATGATCGAGAACAGCCATAAGCTCTCAAGGATGCCATTTACAGATTTGGCCAAGGTTTTCATCCGTTCTTCGATATTTCTTGCAGATTTGAAGCACAAGAAGATTGCTAATCTGAGGTTGGATTCAGAGACAGATTTTCTCAAGGAGTCAGATAAAAACTTCCAATCCATCTTTTGTCTACTTCCTCTCTTCTTGTCTTAGGTTTTCTTGCATGTCACACAAAGCAGCAGGCTACACCAGATTTGATCAACTGGGTAGATTCAGCATAATTTTATCTCGTCAGATTTTCCAGAATTACCAAACTTGCTGCCCCTATTTTTGGGGGTTTTTCCCAAAAAGTTTCAGAATCAAAATTCTGAGGAACTGGGCTTGTTCAGCATTGAAGCACAAACAAAACCCATGTGCCAGACTTTTTCCGGAAAAATACTTCTCGACAAGGCGCTATTTTCAAGGGTTTTTCAGAAGTTGTCTGAACACATCCGTGTTTACAGTCAACAGGCGAGTTCTTCTTCACAGAATGACAATTTGGCGTCCTTGGGCTCCAATTGAACAACTAGACCTTGCACCAGCAACTCTCCAACCAAATCTTACACACATTGTTGGAGAACAAACGGACATCATCAGCAGTCTGCGGATCTTTATCTTTGAAAAGAATACATCTCTTGCTCAGTGGAGAGCTGCAGCAATTACTCTGGACGAAGAAGAAAGAAAGGTTGATCTTGTAGCAGAAAGACCATTTTTACCACCTCTCGCGTGGCAATAAGCACCTTGGCTTGCCAGCTGCGAAGAGGTCATTCCACGCATGGAGCCGCCAAAGTTACCAAGAGCAACAGCTTGCGCAAGAAGAGATGTGTCATCAAAGCATTAACTATCCGGAAACCAAAGAAGTCAACACATGGATCAAGGAGTTGTTGACCGGAAGTGGTGAAGTGTGAAAAGACACCTAGGAAGGACATCCTACCTTCCAATTGGCATTTATGGTACTTGAAGTTGACTTGATGCCTCATTCCAAGTCAACTCAAGAAGGCATTAAATATAGTTGGAATTAACTTGATGCCCCTTTTAAAGTTAACTCCATATCCCTTAAATCATGCATTGTTAGATCCCACTGATTAAGGATGTCTAATCGGCTTCCATGATTTGTGGATCTTAGATCTCCACTAAATGTGGATGTCCATTTTGGAGGGATACTTACATTAAAGATCACCTTTAGTTTACTTTTAGTCAACTGAAGTAGTTTCCAGTTGACTCTTTGTTTACTTTCAGTCAACTGAAGTAGTTTCCAATTGACTCTTTGTTTACTAGCTTAATCAAGTGAAGTTTTCCACTAACTCGCTTGTTCCCCTTTTAGGAATAAATCTTGCTAATTGATTGGCAAGAACTCATTGTTAACTCAAGGAGATTTTGGGGTTGCCCACTCCTTTGAGTTCTATAAATAAGAGCCTTGGGCTCATTGTTTGTTTAACCTTTACTTGCTATGCAAAATTGTTGCGCCATTGTTGCCAACAAATTTGAAAGCGAATATTTGTTCACTCTTGGATGAGAGTTCGTTGGTTGATTGTAATTGTGCATGATTTCGCGCCTTTGCTATCCCAACCTTTGTAATTCGTTGATGAAGCTTGAAGAAGAATATCAGAAGGCACTTGCATTTTGATCTACCTATTTGAGTTATTTCCACGTCTTGTATCTAATAGCTTGTTGTTTCATTTCCCTCCTCGGATAGGGGTTCCTCCTCGGATATTTGTCATTGACAGTTATCGTTTGTTGTTGTTTAATGTATTATCCTTCAATCTATACTTCGGATAGGGGTTCCTCCTCCTTAGCAAGGTTGTCGGCCAAGACATCGTCAATTTGTTGTTTCTTGTAAACCGTTTCCTAGCCCATACCTCGGATAGGGGTTCCTCCTCCTTGGCAGGTGTTGACGTGGTTTTTGTGACCGCACCAATCAGCATAACAAAATAGTTTGAAGGCTATTCCGTTCTCTCTTGATCAAAGTATTTCGTGCGCTAAGATTACGAGAAAGTTCGCACGTTCAACTCCAAGGTTCCGAATACTTAGAATACCCTCGGTTGGTTGATGTGAATTGTTGTGTTCTTACGAGGGGACTTACACAATTGTTCAGGTTTCTTGCAGTTAAAAACAAATAGATGATTCGAAGGGATTGGTATAAAGTGGATGATTTGGCAATGAGTTCGTTTTCCTAAAGCTAATCGGAAATATGCGGAAAGTAAATGAGTGTAGGGCCTAAGAAACTTATATCCTATCCTAAATGCAGGACATGTGGAGCTCAATTTCGGTAGACTTCAACCAAATTTCACCTAGCCTCATGTCGGACAGCTTCAACAAAATTGGTGCAATCTTCAAAGGGATAGCAAAAGATATTCAGATTATAATTTAGCATACATACACCATCAAAACGATGCATATAAGTATACAAATCACAATCGAAGTTAAACTCAAGATAATTTCCAGTCGACCACGCAAGGTGAACTTATCATCAACAAGCCGCTAGTGGTATGGAATAAAATGAAGCTACCTCAATGAAACACCTGTAGAAACCCTAGTTTCTCTTTGTTCTGAATCTGACGGTTTTGTTTGTCTTTTCTCGAAGTTTTAGGTTTTCGACCGTTTTTGGGTTTTGATGCAACAAATGAAATATGGCGATTTTTGCAAAGATTGAATAATGAATTCAAAAATAAATAATATATCTCTGTAAACGAAAGATTTCAATTGCTAATATGGTAGCCAAGTAATTAATTGATCTTCTGAAACAAGTACAATAAAGATCCAGAGACATGCAAGGTAAAAAGCAATACTATGTTGAAACCTGATTTCTTTATTTGTTACAGCAATAAATGGATGGTACGGCTGCAGCAAGTGTGCCTTCTCCCTCTGCAAAAATGATTGCTGAAGACTCTGGACAAGTAGGCGCCTCCAGTGATGAATGTATGAAGCTAGTATTGAAGGCGTTTCTCATATGATTGGAGAGACACCTTTTCCCAAGCAAGTACGGCCTGGAAACAGCAAACTGTTGATGAACAGAAATCTGGTGCGGCTGTGATGAAGTTTTGTTGACACACTCTTCCTCTGCCAGGTGCGTCCCAAATGCTCCCTTGATATATGTGCCTCTCCTGCTGCAGACAGATGGTGGAGAAGGAAGGCGTTGTGCTCTGGGATAAAAACGTCCTTGCTGATATGGTACGGCCTGTCACAGAATGGTACGGACTGGAGATAACAGCAGCAATAATTTGTACGGCTTCTCTTCCTGATCTCCAGAATGACCAAAGATATGCACCTGGATAATCATATATCTTCTGAACCAAACCTCTGGCCAAAAGCTACCTTATAACTACGCTTCAAGATAACAGTACGGCCCTAGTACAGAAGTACGGCCTGCTGCATGCATTAATGAATTTGTACGGCCCCTTAACAAATCAATATTTGAGTCTCTGAAATGGACGCCTTAATGATTGGTAATACTCTGGATACAAATCACTGAAGAATCTCTGATAATAAACAATCTTTGAAGCTCTGTAGTTTACTCTGAATGAGAAAACTTCTGCTGGCAATAAATCAGATGTTATTTCACATCCTCTGAACTGCGTCGATGGAGATGGCTCGTTCTCCAACGAATTACGAACTCAAACCCTAAGGTCTTCGTCCTCTGGCAAAGCCTGATCAATTTTCAATTCTCAAAATCATAATCGCTCAACTTTCAAGGCAAAACCCTTTAATCTTCTCAAAAAGGCGAATTCCCTAATAATAGGGAATTTTAATATATTTCACTTTTAATCTTTTATTATTTCAATAGTTCTCCGACAAATATTTTAATATTTAATTAATCGTCAACTGGCCCCCTTTTAATGTTGGCGCACCCCTCAAGGCAATCACTTAAGTTATAATTATAAATTATAACTTTATAATATAATCATTAATTAATTAATATTTAATCAATGTAATTAAATATTAATATTTCTCCCGTTACTTATCCGTTTCCTGTTCCCTGATGCCTGATGAACTCTAAAGTGATTCCGGATGCTGCCGAAGCCAACTGCTAAAAATAGCAGTGGTCCCACACTGCCCGCCAGGAACTGCTAAAAATAGCAACTCCGCAAAAAGTCTCCGATCGAGCCCAAACGAAAGCCAATTGACCAAACTGCCAATCTGACGCCGAGCCAAGCTTCGAAACGACCCTCTAACCACTCTCAGCCTACGAGGGTCTCATGATGGCCAATCTCATGATCATTGATGCTTGCCAAAAAATGGGGACATGACAGTCCGCCCTCCCTAAAATTGCTTGACCCCAAGCAATCTCCACTGCAAACAAACTCGAATCCTCGGAAGGCCCCAAAAGGAAAACTGTGTAATGTCCCACACATCTCGAACTATCTCCTGTAGCATCATCAAACTCAACTGCGCAATCAATGCCTGGATCCCAAACCCAGCGTAAAAGTCTGTCGTGACGGTCCTCCTCAGGCTGCCACTGCGCTCTACTGCCTCCAACTTCACCATGCTGAGAATAGTGAAGTAACTCAATGGGACCCACCCAAAACTCTGTGTCAAAGCTGTCGCCACCGGGATCCCAATACAATATGAATCCACATCCATCTGTCATGCAGAGATAGAAACCTCTAGAAGCATCCACTATCCTGAATCTCTCCCTGTCTTCTGCTAAATACTCATGGATGTGATAACTGTCCAAACCATCATGCCAACTAATACCATAGTCGCCCTGTAACCATGTACCTGTATGAATCTGCGACATAGAAGTATCAAGCCCTGTCAAATACATATCGGCATGATGTAAAACGGACTGCTGTCCCTGCAAGTAATACCCCGCATACTGCTGAGTCAAGTACCTGCAGCCGCCAACCCCATCTTGTGAAGATGGTAACTCTGCACACAAATATGAATTACTCCCCTCGACTGTACCGAGAGAATCACCCTGTGCACAAGTGTCGTGCATCGAATATAAATCATGTACAGGTGGATCAAAGGAAAAACTATACGCACCCCTCACCGTGTACACCTCATTAAACTCCTCTGTGAGTCTTGTTTGGAATTGCGATGCACTGGAACAATCCCAAACACTACGATCATCACCCAACCTGAAACTAGTATCAAGAGTACGATCAGCCTCCAACTCGAAGAGTGGATTATCATAAACCAACCCACCATCAAATTCAAATAATGGATTGTTCACAAACTGCACAATCACTCCATCTTGATCTGAATCATCCATCTCTGAGTCGCTGGAATAATAAAATGAATTGTACTCCTGACTTGACTCAACCAGCTGCCGATCATAATCAACTGCATCAGATGGAAAGATTGATTTGCTTCCAGGAGAGGGAAACAAATCATCACAAGTACCAATCTCCCAACTGGATGAGACTCTGAATATCTGCTGTGAAGATGGACAAATATCAAGGGTTGTCACACAACTCTCTAGTGTATCAACAACCATGTCACAGGAACTATCAATAACTTGCCCTGCATCACCTATCATGGGACTAATCTCATGAGATCCTGGTGCAATGCGTGGCTCACTGCAACTTTCATCTAGTGCACTCATCCTATCTGTGTCAACTGCTCCCGTGTCCGTGCTGGATGTAACTACATCCTCAACATCTCCCTCTCGGCTATGAACCATGGGTGTATACTCCTCACCAACCGCTGCCATGCAAGACTGAACGATATCCAAAGGTGGTGAAGATTGTGCCAATCTCAACGCCACGGTAAGCCTCTCAATCTGTAACTGTGACCCACGAAGAGCCAACTAGGTGCTCTGCAATGAATCCATAGTCACCTCACGCTCATGAGTGAGCTCATCGATCCGCTCCTCTTTTCCCTTCCATGCATCATAACAAATGCAATCCCACTCGAGAAGGAAATCCCTGTCTGCTAGTAGTCTTAGATAGTTTTGTTTCATTGTTCCAATCGCCTCTCGGAGTGCATGTATCACTGCAAGGGAAAAACCACTATCACTGTGCTCATCTGTCGAAGAAGGACTCCAACTGTAGGTAGTCAACATCTGACGAGCAACGTCGAAATGCTCAAGGGCGGTGGTAATCATAGTGTCATCCACATGTAGTTGCCCAACCAAATGATGAGGATTCTGAAACTTACGACCCCCATACAAGATTTTCGGTTCACCATATGCACTATGATACGACGCTGATCCGTCATCGCTCACCTCATGATAAGCAGCATCATGTGTGCTTTCATCAACGCACACCTCAACACTTAAGGTACTGCTGCTCGGTACCTCAAAGGATGGCTCAACTGGTACGGTAGAAGTGGCTGGTATGACAGTATCTTCACACGCTTCTACTCCACAAGTAACTGCATGCTCATCCAACGCATGATCCTGGGATTCCATATCAACATATGAATCCTCTAGCTGGTTTTCAAAGTTCTGATCCAAAAAATCAGATTCACCATGACATAAATTATCAACACCAACTGCATCTGTAGTACCCAACTCTTGAGTCTCTTCACGTGCCAACTCAATAGGGTTACTTTGCATCCGTGAAACAGCTGTTGTATCATGCTCATGCAAAGTTTCACCATCGCTGTCATAAAAATCAGAAGTGGCCCCCATCGTAGAAACTCCTTGAGTCTCCTCCTGTAAAGACGATGTAGGCAGATTATTACCCCAAGCTGTGCGAGTGTGCTCATGGATCAGATAAGCACTTCGACCAAATTCATCACACAAATTTCTGCCTACTTCATAAGAGACTGAAGATATCAAATCATTCTGAAGAAGAGTGGTATAATCCTTATGCGTAGACTCTCTATCCTTTCCAGGTGTAAACAACTCACGAGCTGTAGTGAGATATCTCTGTTTTTCAAACTCCGTCTTATGGCCAAGACTCGGGTGCACATCCACATAACTTATGAAAGGAAGTTTTTCTTTAATCTTCTGAGGTAGAATGCTATATTCCCTGAACATGCCAATCACTTCGCTTTCTGTGTTTTGTGGTGTTCTGTCAGTAGAGATCCTTCCGCTACTCTCAGGTGATACTAACTACCACTCGTTGTTCGCTGTCCTAAATGTACCGGCGAACAAACCCCCATGCCTTTCACCTGTTACGACCTCATCGGGCTCCTGTCTCGTGAAAGTGGGCCTAGTAGGCCTATCTGCTGTCCGTGACACTGACCTAGGAGCTCTCCGTGAATCTGTAACACTCCTGTCATCGTCACGATGTGCTGACGATCTCCTCGGAGTATCCAGTCTCTGAAGTGCAACTGCCACCTGCTGTAATACACCATTTGACCGCCGTTGACTTGCACTAAGTTCTCTGAGTGCATGCAAGACCTCGGCACGGTTCTGACCTCTGTTATTGTAAGGAGTCTCTGTTCTAAGATTAACTGTTCTATCAGTCCTGTAATTCCTGTCAGTTCTGTCAGCCATGTTTCCCGACTGCCAGATCGAACTCTGTTGCCTGTCAACCAAAGCTCGACTGAATGAATAATACCTGGTAAAACCTAACTGTTCCGGCTGCAGAAGACGGCTAAACCCTCAGGATGGCAGGATTTAGCTCTGATACCACTGTAGAAACCCTAGTTTCTCTCTGTTCTGAATCTGACGGTTTTGTTTGTCTTTTCTCGAAGTTTTAGGTTTTCGACCGTTTTTGGGTTTTGATGCAACAAATGAAATATGGCGATTTTTGCAAAGATTGAATAATGAATTCAAAAATAAATAATATATCTCTGTAAACGAAAGATTTCAATTGCTAATATGGTAGCCAAGTAATTAATTGATCTTCTGAAACAAGTACAATAAAGATCCAAAGACATGCAAGGTAAAAAGCAATACTATGTTGAAACCTGATTTCTTTATTTGTTACAGCAATAAATGGATGGTACGGCTGCAGCAAGTGTGCCTTCTCCCTATGCAAAAATGATTGCTGAAGACTCTGGACAAGTAGGCGCCTCCAGTGATGAATGTATGAAGCTAGTATTGAAGGCGTTTCTCATATGATTGTAGAGACACCTTTTCCCAAGCAAGTACGGCCTGGAAACAGCAAACTGTTGATGAACAGAAATCTGGTGCGGCTGTGATGAAGTTTTGTTGACACACTCTTCCTCTGCCAGGTGCGTCCCAAATGCTCCCTTGATATATGCGCCTCTCCTGCTGCAGGCAGATGGTGGAGAAGGAAGGCGTTGTGCTCTGGGATAAAAACGTCCTTGCTGATATGGTACGGCCTGTCACAGAATGGTACGGACTGGAGATAACAGCAGCAATAATAACTTGTATGGCTTCTCTTCCTGATCTCCAGAATGACCAAAGATATGCACCTGGATAATCATATATCTTCTGAACCAAACCTCTGGCCAAAAGCTACCTTATAACTACGCTTCAAGATAACAGTACGGCCCTAGTACAGAAGTACGGCCTGCTGCATGCATTAATGAATTTGTACGGCCCCTTAACAAATCAATATTTGAGTCTCTGAAATGGACACCTTAATGATTGGTAATACTCTGGATACAAATCACTGAAGAATCTCTGATAATAAACAATCTTTGAAGCTCTGTAGTTTACTCTGAATGAGAAAACTTCTGCTGGCAATAAATCAGATGTTATTTCACATCCTCTGAATTGCGTCGATGGAGATGGCTCGTTCTCCAACGAATTACGAACTCAAACCCTAAGGTCTTCGTCCTCTGGCAAAGCCTGATCAATTTTCAATTCTCAAAATCATAATCGCTCAACTTTCAAGGCAAAACCCTTTAATCTTCTCAAAAAGGCGAATTCCCTAATAATAGGGAATTTTAATATATTTCACTTTTAATCTTTTATTATTTCAATAGTTCTCCGACAAATATTTTAATATTTAATTAATCGTCAACTGGCCCCCTTTTAATGTTGGCGCACCCCTCAAGGCAATCACTTAAGTTATAATTATAAATTATAACTTTATAATATAATCATTAATTAATTAATATTTAATCAATGTAATTAAATATTAATATTTCTCCCGTTACTTATCCGTTTCCTGTTCCGTCTAATGCTGACGAACTCTGAAGTGATTCCGGATGCTGCCGAAGCCATACTGCTAAAAATAGCAGTGGTCCCACACTGCCCGCCAGGAACTGCTAAAAATAGCAACTCCGCAAAAAGTCTCCGATCGAGCCCAAACGAAAGCCAATTGACCGAACTGCCAATCGGCCGAGCCAAGCTCCGAAACGACCCTCTAACCACTCTGGCCTACGAGGGTCTCATGATAGGCCAATCTCACGATCACGATGCTTGCCAAAAATGGGGACATGGCAACACCACACATCAAAATAAACTACTTGCATGAGATGAAAATTATGCTTACTTGGATTCGAAAGGAAGAAGAGACCTTGCTAGCTATTCATGACAAAGACGAATTCCACCATCAATGAAAAGATCTATTATCATGAAAGTGTTACACAACAATCTCCACAAAAGTTTTCAAAGGGAAAACTTTCTTTCTTCTCCACACTATGCTAAGCAAAATGTCTACTATGCTCTACTCTCTAGCCTCTAATGCTAATGTCCAATGTCTACTGTCTAATCTCTAATGAATTACAAATGAGGGGGACTCCCCCTTTTATAGATAGCCCAGTCCAAAAGACGGCTAGGGTTACAATCAATAGAATGGCTAAGATCATGCCACCTCAGCCCTAACCCTAAAAACTGCCAGAATGGGGAGTGGTGTAATAAATGAACAAAGATTCCCACTCACTCCCAAAAATAGTAAAGGCAATAAATGCCCACAATCAGTCTTCTAGAAGGTCCTCGTCCAGTAGTGCATTCCCGCTTTCCTTCTCTCTAGCTGCAAACTCAACGAATCTGCCAAGTACAGCCTCAACCTCCTGAACTGAAATGGGTGGAATGCAATCAAGCTGGAACTCTAACACCGTGACTGAATGTTCATGCCTTGTACAAGATTTTCTCCAAGCAACCAAGGAATCCTGCGTGCTCTGGATCAAGGCGGAGAAAGTAGAAATGTTCTCGAAATCATCCTGTACGAAGGACTTCACCTCTGAAAAAAAGGCACCAGCCTACCCTTCAAATTATCAACATTAACTTCATCTAGATTCAGCGCCTAGCAAATATGGCCTCAAAAGTATTCGAACTCCATCAATGATATTGGCCATAGCCTTACGTATCCGGGCTGAATCCGCCTATCTTGCGTCGAAGAAACCGTCCGTGATCGCTGAAGAATACCATCTAGAAAAATTATATCTGTCATTCTCTGAATGACGCCTCCATCAATCAGCAATCATTGACCGGAACATGCCTCAATGCCTCAAAGGCTGAATTACTTTGCTCGATGAGCATCACCCCAAGCGATCAACTGCCTCCATTCGTGCCAAAATACTGGAAGCCTGCTGAAAAGCAAAAGCAAGGTCCTCCATAAACTTTTGTCTCAGCACGAACTCCTGTGACCCACTTGTCTGCTTCCTGTGCCATCTTCCCCAACTCCATCAAGCCACTGACTGATTCTCTAGGTATCTTTGCTGGAGGCTCTATCACTGGAATCTCCTGCCCATGAGAACGAGACAACTGTTGTACATATCCAATTAGAGCCTTATGTTCTCGTTTCAACTTCTTATACTTTCCTTCCTTCTTGAATAACCTGTCCTTGAGGGCAAGGTAGGAGTTATCACACTCCTCTACAATCTGCGCACCAGTGGGGCGTCCTAACTCCAAAGTTGTGACCACGTAATTTTCTGGCAATGCTTCGTCTCGGTCACAATCAACCTGTGGCACAGCCATGTGAAGGGTGAGAGAGCCATCCTCATCTGTTGATATCTTCGAAAAATTTCGTGCTCTCTTCTTCTGTCGAGGTGCACTGATCTTGTTCAAGAACTCTTCCATCTCAACTACTGGATCAATCTCCTCGCTGGGGCTTCTTCTCATACTGTCCCTGAGCCAATCAGGTACATTGTACTGTATATCAAAGGGTTGCTGCTCTTGTGCCTCTACTTCTCGAACTTGTTCAATCTCTACATCATCCTGGTGAGGCTCATCATCCTCAAGGGGCTGAGTGTCTCCTGAAACTATATCATCATCATCATTCATAGCCGCCTCTAATTCTTGCTGAAACTGAGGGTCAGTGGTAATCCCCTCATCATCCTGCTGATCAACTCTACTAGGTGCATTGACACTCTGGCCAACTAACTCTCTCCGTGGAGGCTGATTATTTTCTTGTACTACTTGCACCTGATTCAATGCATTCCTCTGATCAGCAAGTAAAGAAACCTCCTGTATACTTGGAGAACGTGTCTCCAATGGCGTGGGTGACTGAATTACAACTCGTGGAGGCTCCGGCTGAATAGGCTCCTGCCGAACTGGCTCTTTCCTTCTGAACTCTGGGCCTCGTGTGATCTGTTTCTTTCTGCCGGTGGTGGGTGTCTTGTGATCTCCCATCAAATTGTAAGTCAAAGCAATGGACCTACTCTTCAACCTGTTCACTTGCCTGTCAACCCATGCTTTAGTAAATGTCAAGACCGGGATAGAAAGTGTGTCCAAGTCAGCAACCTCTGGTTCTGACCAATCTGGGAGCGGAAGTGGAGTATCTCTTACTGCTGCATAATCCGGATGGACAACGTCCATATCCTCATTCACCTGGTCTGGAACCGGAACAACTTCGCACTCCCTGATCAAAGTAATTGGCAACCAAGAGAACATTCTTTTCCTGACTTCAATTTCATCTAATGCATCAGCCCAATAGTCCTCAATATTTGCCTTGTGTTTAAACTCTTCTGACAGTACCCATTTGATGTTATTGTGCGGATCATAGTGCTGTCGGCTGGTGTGATATGAAAAGTGATAAAATTGAAGCTCACTCTTGGCTTCTCTAGCTGCCTGTATTGAAGGACACACTTCGTCGGAATTGCCCATGACAATCGGGAAGTCAACACCTCCCTTCTTCTTCTTCTTTTGAATTTTATCATAGGTAACCAATTGCCTAGATATCTCTAGCATTAAAATTCTATCGGTTGGGTACTTAGGCAGCCTATATGGGTATGACGAAAAACCTTGCAGCCTTATGTAAGAAAACTTCGGAAACTGAATAAACCAGCACCCATACCTTTCAATCAATTCCTGGGCCTCTCTCGAGATTTTGTGATGCAACCGCTCTTGAAGCAATATCGTGATATGCATGGTGAAGGCGTCATTGACACGCTTGTAATGAGTGGTACTCGCCAGGTGCAACTGTGGACAAGCCTCATTGATTTTAAATTGGTGAGAGCCACAACCGACAGGTTCCTTGTAAGAGATCCCTCTGTACTTCGTCATACGAGCCAGCATGTAAATGATGTAAGAGCTCATATAAAATGTCTTCGTTCTTCTCAGGCTCAAGAGCTGCTCGTGCAAATTGTCACTGATCATCACAGCCCAGTTGACGTAATCTTTCCCTTCCAGCACGAGGTTGATGTAATAAAACATCCATGGATCAAAAATAAAGGACTGTGGGCAACCACCAACTCGACTCAGCATCATAATGAGGTCACAATACTCCTGTTTCAAGTCATCTGCTATGATTTGCTTTGGCAGCTTTGTACGAGAAGGCCTGGGATTGCTCATCCAGTGAGTGTTGATTGTCTCTGTGCACCTCTCGAATGCAGAAGCATACATTCGTTCAGCTCACTCTCTGGACTTGTAAACCATGTTCCTGTGCACCGGAATCCCGAAAGCCTCACCAATGGCAACAGGAGTGAGGTTGGCTAACACTTGACCATCTGGTGACATGATCGATTTGTGATCCTTTTCATAATAATTGGCGCACTCCATCATCAGCTCCGAACATTGAATGGCTGGTGGGAAACCAATAGCTGCATATAATCCGCTTCGAACAATATTGTGCGAAGTGGTCGAAGGCCGATGACTACCAATCCCCAACATTCTGTTCTTGAAAGTTTCAAGGTTGATGGAGCCCAAGTTGGTATTGTGTTGTACCCAAACCAAATTTTTTGCTTCATTAAGGCATTTTGCATTTTAAAGTCTAAACTTTGCTAAAATGTTGTAAAATACAGTTTTTGGGCAATGTCAAGCATGGAGTTTTTGTCAATAGTTTGTCAGTCAATGTCAGTTATATTGAACAGAACCTGAAGAAGAGACTCAAAATGAAGATTTTCACGATGGAGGAGCATCTCACGACGGCATTTCATATTGCAGACGGTCATTTCAATGATCGAGATAGAGTTTTCAGTGATCAAATCATGGAGATTTTTCAGAGGAAAAGCCTCAAAGTGCAAGTATAGCTCGGGGCTTCCAGTTTTTTGGAGGTCAAGATCTTGTCTGAAGTGTTCAAGCATACAGTCAATCTCATCAGAATCGGCTTGGCTATCCGTCGAGCTATCCAGCGAGGTATTCCGAGATCCACAGCTCCAGTTATTCACGACGGAAGGTAAAATCCCTAAATTTTAGGAGATGAGAAATTTGTTCTTTTCAGGCAAAAGCGCGCCTCTAGCCTGAGGGCGCCCATTTCAAGGCAAGGGTAAATCTTGTCAGTTTCGTTGCCGAAGACAGTCAATTTATTCACAGTTAGTCCGCTTATCCAACGAGATATCAAGCATAGTCATCCGACTCTCAGAGTTCAGGCGGCAGACGTCCGAAGAACAGCTTAAAATGGAGTTTTCATGTTTTTTGAGCTTCTCCGTTTATGCCCAGTGCAAGTACAAGCCAGGGGCG
>VDFB02032431.1:82856-103601 GCA_007258455.2 Sequoia sempervirens | reverse complement strand
TGTCTTTTGTTTGTTTATTTGAAATTTATTTGTATTCTGTCATTCATTGAGGCTTATGGAACATTTTCAGTGTTTTTGAGGCTTTAACTATTCCCTTCCCTTTCCTTGGAATTCAAATAAATTACTTCCAAAGTTCAAGTTAGTCAAATTATTTTATCAAATTCTTTCTTTCATAGACAAGGGTTTAAAAATATTTGGTAGATTAGAGGCAATTCCAAGTTCTTGCTTCAAATCTTGAAAGCAGAGGGTTTAGTAGATCAGAGCTCTGCCTCCCTTTGAAAGCAGTTTCAGCTTGTAATTTACTGTTTTAAATCTTGTGTCTCCTTTGTCCGTCCGTCTTAATGGGCGTTCCAGGCAGCCTAAATGGCTTGTTCATTACATTTCTTTTGTTTTTAAAAGGTTTTTCGTTATAGACTTTAAAGTGATCAAGTGTTTCCATGTCTTGTTTGCTTCAAAATTTATTGTTGCACTGCTGTACCAAGTAAACTATTTGGATGCCAATATACCTATGATGTTGAAAATCTGTCAATATGGTTAACTTGTTCATGCTTCACAGTCTATTTGACTCTGTTTTCATGTTGAAGAGTTTGTCATTGGTTCAATCTTATCTGTTTGTTTTGTGGTTTCAAACATTTCACTGCTTGAAACGATTCAATAGTTTGTTCTCAGCTTCATTTTCATGTCTTTAAATCAATTACCCAGCAAATAAACTGTTGAAATTATACTTTTCTTGAGAACAAAGTAACTTCATGTGATCGATGTTTTGGGTTCCTTTCTCCTTTTATGCCCATGTGACTCTCAAACAAACCTCATTCACAATTTAATCAAGTGCAAGTTTCCATACCTTTGAGTTCACCAAAGCATGCTAACACATATTAAATCTTCTCTAAATCCTTGTGTATGTGTCAGTTTCAAAGGTTTTATAAAATCTATTCTTCCAAAAAACTCCCAAAATCTAATTGGTTGTGATTGATTAATGCCAATACTTCTTCAGATTACAATTCCTTAACTGCTCCTTAACAATAATTTCAACAGTTTATTTGCTGGGTAATTGATTTTCTTCTCTGTTAATCAATTTTTAATGAGGATAATTATTTGATTTAAATCTAATTTTTATATTTAATACTATTTTGTATTTTCAGGTTTGTTAGTATGGAGATATGGCTTTATTTTCTTATTAAATATTATTGTTGGTTAATCGAGACTTATTTTGATATAGTTGAACTTCATTTAAATAAGAAATTATTCTGCTAGTGTAGTAGATGTCATTTGTTTGGTTGTCATGTGTCTTTGTTTTTTTAATAGATGATTAATTATTAGTCAAATTCTGATTAACATACTGATTACTAGTTGTATTTTATATTTGTAGGAAAATAAATGTACATGGAATATGTGAGCAGCCATTCAAACAAGAAAAATATACGAGGATATTGATGGTGGTGAAGTCACTTGAAGCTTTTTTAGAAAATTTGAATAAATTTTTGAAGTCATGTTGATTTTTAGAGACGTAATATATAAAGGATATTTTTAGTTTTAATAAAAAAAAAAATTTGGGGAAGGGGACAAACTGCTCCTTCCAAAGGCTTGAGGGAATGGCCATTGGCCATGGTCATTCCTAAAAGGCTAGTGTCTTTATGGATGTATTTGGTGGATTTATTTTATATTGCTTAAAACTTAATGTCTTATTAGATTCAGAATACTAACAACATATATTTAGCACTCCAGTATGCACAATAATATATAATTAAAAAGTGACAAGACAATCAAATAATACTTTTAATATTAAAAAATATCGAGCTAATAAATTATTACAAAATTAATTTTCACTATAATATTTTGATTCATAGGTATATTGAACTACACTTTTAATTCTTATTTTATTACTCATAAGTTAGATAAGATAAACTTATGTTTTCCACTTATTATTTTTGTGAAGTGAAATTCGACACTTTTAATCCACTTATTGTTTAACAAAAGTGTGTCTCACTATATATTTAGTGATTTTTGATCTTTGGATTGTTAGTGTGATGTGTTTTCCTTTCATCTTTGAAAGTCAATATCTATTGTTTGTGTGAAGTATGTTTTGGTCTTTGACATATGGTAACTATCTCTTGTATGAATTGTAAATTTGTGTTAATTTTTGTGTTCTAATTATTTTTGTGAAGTATGTTTTTAGTTTGATATTCATGAAGTTTCATTGAAGGGAGTTTTAAACTTTTACTTCACAAACTTCTATGAAGTGAATTTTAAATTTCTATTCAATGCACTTAATGTTTGAACTTTGTATTTTGGCATTCAAAAACTTAGTATGAAGAGAGTTTTAAAATTTTGTATTGACTCCACTTATATTTGATTGTATGAAGCATGTTTTTACTAAGCATACACTTATTGTTTGTATGTTGTTTCAGTAATTAATTATTGTTTTGTGAAGGTTAAGATTTTGTTAGCTGTTTATTATTTATAGGCTGGGCATTTTTATTATTTTGTAGTTGTGTTTTTAAACTTCAATGGCACATTCATATAACTTTTTATCTAGTTATTATTTATGTTAAGTGTGTGTGAACTTTGGTATTCACAATTTTTTTATAAATTATGCTTTTAAAATTTGTAATGTGTGTGTGTGCGCGCAAATTTTGGCACTTACTTTGTATGCAATTATCATTCCTGCGAAGTATATGTTTGAACTTTGACATTCACTTTATTGTTTGTGTGAAATGAGTGTGTTTAACTTTGACATTCATTTTAATGTTGAACTAACTTTAGCATTCACATAATGTGTGTGAGAGTGAATGTTAACTAATTTTATAATTCATTTTGTGTGTAGATTCTTTGAAGTTTAGTATTTGAATTAACTTTATGTCAAGTGTGTTTGAGCATTATTGTAATTTGTGTGTCAATTATGTGTTTGTTGTGTTTGCACTTTAGCATTTATTCCATGTATTTGAGGTGTGACAACCAACATTATGTAAAATGTGCTTGAAAATTGGCATTTACTTTGTGTGGGCTTATTGGTTTTCTGAAGTGTATGTTTGAGCTTTAGTGTTTACATATATGTGAAGTGTGTTTAAACCAACTTTGACATTCGCTTGGATTTTATGCACTTATTAGCATCTTTGATTTTTGAATTAACTATAGAATTCAATTTGCATGAAATTTGTTTAAATTTTACCATTTATTTAGATTTGATACTCTTATTATGTGTGTGTGTGTGTGTTATAGTTGAACTTTCACATTCATTCTACATGTGAAAAGTGTAAGATTTGAAATACAATTTGTGTGTTTGTTTGAACTTTAGGATCTTTAATCTTTAGTGTTTATTATGTGTATAAAATATATGTTTAAACTAACTTTGGGCTTCATTTAGATTTGATCCACTTATTATTTGTGTGTGTATGTTTGAACTTTAGTGATTTTTTAAACTAGCTTTAACATTTACTTTGTATGAAGTGCATTTGAATTTTATCATTTACTTAAATATAATACTCTCATTGTGTGTGTGTGTGTGTGTGTGTGTGTGTGTGTGTGTGTGTGTGTGTTTGAACTTTCACAATCACTCTACATTAAGTGTGTGCAAGATTTGAGATTCACTTTATGTGTTTATTTAAACTTTGACATATTTTATCTTTACTATTTACTTTGTATGTGTATACACTACGCGTTCTTGATCTAACTTTGGAGTGTTTGAACTTTAGAGTACTTTATGTGTATTAATTTCCTTTAAAATTTGGTGTTTACTTTATATGTGTGTGTATTTGTGCATGTGCAAATGAAGTGTATGTTGGTATTCATTATTGTGTGTAGGAAGTGTGTGTTTGAAGCAACTTTTTCATTCACTTTAACACTCACCTTGTGTTTGCGTGTATGTTTTAACTAGCTTTGGCACTCCCTTTTTATGAAGTTTATTTAAATTGACCATTCATTTAGATTTGATCCTCTTACTATTTGTGTGTGTGTGTGTGTGTTATGTTTCAACTTTTAGATTCACATTGTGTGAAGAGTCTATAAGCTTTAACATTCATTTTGTTTGTTTCTTTGAACTTTGGAATATTTTAAATTTTAGCATTTACTTTGTACATGTGTAAAGTTAGTGTTTGAACTATGATATTTTGCATTCACTTGGATTTGATCTAGTTATTATTTGTGTGTACTATAAGCTTTAACACTCATTTTGTTTATTTATTTGAACTTTGGCATCTTTTATATTTCAACATTTACTTTGTATATGTGTAAAGTTAGTGTTTGAACTATGATATTTTGCATCCACTTGGATTTGATCTGGTTATTATTTGTGCATGTGTTTGTTTAAACACACTTTGTGTATTTCTTAACTAATTTTAGCATTCACTTTGCATGTATTTGAATTTTACCATTTAGTGAGATTTGGTCCTCTTATTATTCTTTTGGTGTGTGTATGTATGTTTCAAATTTCACATTCACTTTTTGTGAAGAGTGTATAAGTTTTGACATTCACTTTATGTGTTTGTTTGGTATTTTTTATCTTTACCATTAAATTTGTATGTGTAAATAGTGTCCTCTTGAACTAAATTTATCTGAAATGTGCTTGAAATTTAAGAATGTTTTAATTTTATCACTCATTTTATGTGTGTGAAAGCTATTTTTGTGTGTAAGTGCATTTAAACTTTATAATCATGCCAATTTTCCCTTTACATGAGTGTTTGAATTTTGGCATGCTTGAACTTTTAAGAATTTACACCATGTGTATTGTTGAATTAATTTTATGCTAAATGTGCTTCAAATTTGGCATGTTTGAACTTTAGAAGTGTGTCAAAATTCCCTTTACATGTGTGTTTTAAGTTTGGCATGCTTGAACTTTCAATAATTTATGTCATGTGTGTGGTTGAATTAAACTTTTGTTAATTTTGTTATAAATTTAGTAATTTTGAACATTAGAATTCAAATTTTGTGTGCATGATGTATGTTTGAACTGACTTTAGCATTTACTTTTGTTTGTAAGAAATATGTTTTTAAACTAATGTATTACGAATCATATTTTATGTCCACCTATGTTTGAACAAACTTTGGAATTCACATTTTGTGTATGTCTAAACTAACTTTGAAATTCCTAAACTTATAAGAGTTTATATCATGTGTATTGTTGAATTAACTTTGTGTTATGTGTTCTTTGAATTTAGCATGTTAAACAACTTTAAATGAGCATATCAATATTCCCTTTACATACATGTGTTTGAACATTGACATGCTTGAACTTTTAAGTGGTGTCATGTGTGTGGTTGAATTAGCTTTGTTATGTATGCTTCAAATTTTGTATTTTAAAACTTTACCATTAACTTTGTGCATATGTGATGTGTGTTTGAACCAACATTGATATTCACTTTTTGTGTATGTATGTCTAAACTAACTTTAGAAAGCTTGAACTTTTAAGAATTTATTTTTTGTGTATTTTTTAACTAACTTCATGTTAAGTGTGCTTTTAAATTTTTCATGTTTACACTTTATAATGTATCAAATTTCCTTTACATGTGTGTTTGAACTTTGGCATGATTGATTTGTTAAGCATTTAAATCATGTGTGTGGTTGCATGAACTTTGTGGTAAGCATCCTTCAAATTTAGAATATTTGAACTTTAGCCTTCACTTTGTGTGCATGATGTGTGTTTGAACCCAATTTTTCATTCTTTTTATTTGCATGAATTATGTTTTTAAACTAGCATTTGAAATCACTTTTTATGTGTACGTGTTTGAAAGAAATTTGGTATGAACACATTTTGTGTATATATGCCAAAATTAACTTTGATATGCTTGAACTATCATGTGCATTGTTAAATTATTTTTGTGTTGATATTCCCTTTACATGTGCATTTTAACTTTAACATTTTTTAACTTTTAAGACTTCATATCATGTGTGTGGTTGAATTAACTTTATGTTAGTGTGCTTCAAATTTGGTGTTTTTGAACTTTAGCATTAATTTGTGTATATGATGTGTATTTGAACCAACTTTAGCATTAATTTTTTGTTTTCATGAAGTACATTTTTGAATTAATGTTGGAAATCTTGTTTTATGTGCATGTGTTTGCATAAACTTTGGCATCCAGTTTTTTGTAAGTCTAAACTAGCTTTGGCATGCTTGAACTTTATAAGAGTATTTCTATTCTCTTGTTTTATGTTAAGTGTGCTTCAAATTTGCTATTTTTTAACTTTAGTATTCACTTTGTGTGTGCATGACGTGTGTTCGAACCAACTTTGGCATTTAATTTCTTGTGCGAACTATATTTTTAAGCTAGCATTGGAAATCACTTTTTATGTGCATGTGTTTAAACAAACTTTGGGATTCACTTTATGTGTATGTATCTAAAGTGACTTTGGTATGCCTAAGCCTTTAAGAATTAATGGCATGTGTATTGTTGAATTAAGTTTGTGTTAAGTTTGCTTCAAATTTGGCATGTTTGATCTTTATAATTGTTGATATTCCTTTGACATGTCTATTTGAACTTTGTCATGCTTGAAGTTTTAAGCTTTTACATCATGTTCTTGATTGAATTAAATTGTGTTAAGTGTGCTTCAGATTTCATGCATTTATTTTGTGTGTGCATGATGTGTATTTGAACCAAATTTGGTAGAAACAATTTTTTTTGCATGAAGTATGTTTTGAACAAACATTGGAAATAAATTTTTATGTGCACATTGAACAAAGCCAAGCAAATAAATCTGGTACTTGGCACTTCGAAAGAGGGAGAAGAGTTACTCATGGAATTTGAAAAACAATGTAGATTGCTTGCGGAAGCTAAGAGAGAATGGGAAGAAGGTAGGCAAGCATGGCAGGACCATGTACAAAAGTTGCAGGTGTCAACCACCTCTAGTTGACATATTTCTCACTTATTTTGCATTTCAATATTTATGTTCAATTTTTTGTACATATGTGGACTATATAGTGCTATTTCTAGTATAATTTTTGGGTTTTTTCTTTGGTACATGACTCAAGGGGAGTCAATCCATCTTTTTCAAATTGTATATTTGCACATATTTCTCAAGGGGAGTTTTAGTGAAATTCATAACAGTTGTATAGGCTCCCTTTGCCCTTGATGTCAAAGGGGGGGAATCAAAGACAAAGGGGGAGATTGTTGGAAGAATTTTGTTGATGTTGTTGTTGGAAACATGAGCATAAGGGACAAGCAAAGGTATATAACGATGTGTTGTAGTGTTTTCATTGATGTCAACATTGAACATTATGTGAAGATTCTGGTTGCAGATCATTTTGATTAGTTCTAACAGGTTTTTGAGTTGTTAGGGAGACATTATTGCAATAAGGATTGATCCAAAAAAGAAAGTTGTGTTGGAAATTGACTAAGTGTCAATATTGTTGATTCAGTGTAACAGTGCATCAATTTTTGGGTCTGCACTAGTCTGTGAATAAAGGTTTCACTTTGTGCTTCTAACATTATTTTGGTGGATGTTAGATGTATCCAATTCCAAGATTCCATCATGTTTTGACAAGTGGATTGAAAGTTATGAGTAACACAAGTTCGACCTGAAAAATTACAGTGTGGGAGATTTCACACTCCTCTATGGATGAGTCTTTGGCTTTGCACTTCTAAAGATAAGTTTCCAGATGGCATTAGAGTATGAATTTTAGTTGGCATTGAATTTTGAGGTCCACGCGTCGAGATGTGGATACACAGTTGAAGGTTTTTGTTTTTAGGTCTTATGTCGTGCTGACCTAACACATTTGATGTTGTGTGAAGGTTAAATAAGTATTATAGTCTTATGTGGGATCTATTATAGGTCCACGTAGACCAATATTAAGTTATTTTGAGTTTTGAATCTTGGTACGAGATATGTATGAAAGTTTTGAAGCTGGCAAGTGAATATTATCAAAGTAGTGCGAATTTAAGTTATGAATGTTGAGTAGAAGATTGAGGTGATGCGAATGCAAAGGAAAGTAGAGTATTAAATCTAAATCAAATGAAGTGTGTAAAGTTAGTTTATTGAGATTCATTAGAACTATATTTCATCCATATGATAGATGCAATTGCTATAGTTAAAAGTAGGTTGTGAGCCACATTTTATCTTCTATCTTTTTCTTTGTGGGTAGTGAGTCCACCTACAGTGAACACTTCTGTAACTATACTATAACCAGTTATAATATATTATGAGCTAACCCTCACCATGGTTTTTCCCATTTTGGGTTTTCCACGTAAAAATCCTGGTGTTCATGTGTTGTGTGGCGTTGTTAATGTTTCATGTTTTCTTTCTTTATTATAGTTGAATATACTTTGTTGATTGGATGTTTAATGTTTGAATGGTTTAAGAGAATACTGATTCAGCCCCCCTCTCGGTATTTTGGGTGTTCAACAAATATTTCCCTCAAACATAGGAAAATCTAGGCTTACTTGAAAGTTGGGGAGGAATCGACCACTAAAATTTTATGTAATGATGAATTTGATGAAATGGCATGTTCTTGGACTTCTATAAATTAGTTGAATCAATTTTTTGGCTAGTCTATAAACACTTCTTTGATTATTTTCTTGATCATCACATGTATCTTCTCTTGTGTCGGTTTGGAAATTTTAAAATGACTTAGTTGGTAGTATGATGATTCTCAAGCTTTGTGTGAAAGCTCAAATACTATGATCATGTTTGATAGGTTATGCAAGATGAAGATGAATTTATCTAATACCACTAATTTGAGGCCTAGGTTGAAACTTGATAGAAAACTCTCTAAATGAGGATCTCAATGAAATTGTGTGTTTACATAAGCTTTTTGAGTTAGACTTAATGTGATCTAGCCTAGAAGTTTGTTGGAGCCTACTACAATCATGATAGAAACCATAGAAGGTTTGGCTAAATTATGGTTACCAAAAATTATGAACTTGTGTAGATTCCTTTGCAACACTACTAGAGTGCATGAAAAATGTATAAATGATAGATGGATGATCCTTGTGTTCCAATAAGCCTCTAGTGTCACAAATCATGGAAGTTTTATCATAGTTATCACAAACCATGAGATGGTCTTAACAATAGCATAGGAACCATTATTGGTAGATATGCATGGATCATAATCCTCCCAACATAAAAAGTAACTCTTCATTTGACTATTTTCCCCATGACTAATGGGGTTCAATGTAACTCCCAAGCAGTCCACATGGGTGCAATAATATCTTGTATACACTTCTTACAAATGGTTATAACAAATCCTTCAGAGATGATAGTCATAGTCCACCTAGCAACCCTATATTCATTAGCATATTACTATCATAATAAAACCAATAACACATGATAGAGATTGCCAATAATGGAATCCAAGTGGGATTTCATTTTTCTATGTGGGTGCATTATTTTATAAAATTAAAATATTAAATAACTCAGTTAAACCTATGAGTTATAAGGTGTACAACACATTGTCCTCTAGTCCCAACAATTTCCCACTTAAATGTTGGGATTATATTTCATCCACCTTGCGTTCCTAATATTCATATTTGTAATTTGTATTATTATGTGCCTACAAAAATGGGCATCCCACCTTGTAATGTGTACTTGACAAGTTGTAAGTAACACAAGTAGTGCCATAGAAGTCATAATTGAGACTTTGAGACTTGTAAAGTATGAAAATATATTAATTTGGTTGAAGCACATGAATAGAGGAAGTTAGCCATGGATTAGAAATCCAAGAAGGATCTTTGATCAATGCATGAGAAAATCTTGTTGAAAACATAGATACATCCAAGGTTTTTGGAGTAAATTTGCTTGTGGTTTTAATACATAGTATTGGAAACTATCCTTTGTTTTTAGTTTTGATCTTTCCTATATATTAAATGCATGATTTTATAGTTTATAGATAAATGGGGGTGGATGGGAGCATATTTGTAGGGTTGCTTTATTGGATTTCTACCCCAAATGACCTCTTGTTGCTCATGGCTATGATATTGTAGTATGGTAATGGATGCATGATCGAGATGTTGCTAGTTGATTCACACAATGGAGAGAATGTGTTAGAGGATTGGGTTTTTGGTGAATTGAATTTGTGAAGCCAACTGTTTTGAATTCCTTGTACTCTTGATGAAGCATTGGTACTCTATAAACATTTCAAGTAACTATTTTGTTATTAAATAATACATTGAGTGTGCTTTGGAGGTTGGGTTTTTCTTGAAATGGATTCTTATGATATATCTTATTTTGTACTATAGTAGATTTAGATATGTAAATTATTTTCATTATTTCTTTTATGGGGTTAATGTAGAAATTATTTAGTTTCCTTTCACTTGGTATCAAAGCTTAGTTTTGATGCGTTGATACTAGTGATATTATGTGAATAGTTTCTTTCATTGTATACATTGCAAGAAACATATAAGGGGTTCTCAAAATAGTGAAGTAGTGCTAGTGTTTAATCCCAATAGCCATCTTGCATCATCTAAACTTCATTAAATGTTCATGGGTTTTGTTAATTCATTAACATTCATAGTAGCATCCACATTCTTGCATTAACATTTATATTAGTATTCACCTTCTCAACCATAGCCCTCTTAACCTGCACCATATCACAAAGTTATATCACACATCAAAGTGTAAATTATAATCATGGAAGGTAGGGCTATTGGCCAAGTTGATGGCACTCCAATTCTCACACTAAATCAACACTATATCTTAACTTAGCCCAACATGCAAACACAAGATTCAAATCCATATTGCTTCTTTACAAACATGAATAGTTGTCATGTACTCTACCTCCATTGTCAAAAGAGAAAATGCAATGGATCTATTTATTTTGAGTCAAAGTCAGTGTTCATCTTTGATTTAGTTCTAGTAATATATATATATATTATGTTATCGATTCTGGGTTGTCTTCAAAAGAACATTTGTTTGGTTCAATGTTAATTATATCTTGGTTTAAGTTTCTTAATTTCTTAATCATCTTTTGATGTAATTCTGAATATAATGTTTATTAGTTATGTGAAACCAATGAGGCACTCAAGTGTAACAGGTGGACTTGATGGGAGTACAATCAATTGCCTTTTTCATTGAAAGACAAAGTGCTAAAAGATAAGTATGATAATGTGTATAAATTATAAAGTTGAGAAAAGGGATCAACATAGGAGGATTATGTGATCTTATGTCATAAAGGGCTCTTAGTATAATGATGATATTTTTGTTACGACTAGGAGAATGAAGATTTCCTCGGGTGAGAAGGGAAATTATTATTTAATTCTTGAGAATATAATGTATCATGTATGGCTAATATCAAAGTAAAGGCTAGTGTCAAATCCAAGTGTAACGACATGCCTAATATCAAATCTATCCTCCAAATTGAAGATCAACTTGCTATGAATAATCAAGACTCATTTATTGTTTGTAATGATAATAATGATTTTTTTTCTTGGGGAAATGGGATAACGGCCATCTCTTTAAGAAAGTTCTCAAACTTCATTTTAGAAAGAGATTATTTTCAAAACACAAGCAATAGTGTGCTTTGTAAGTTTAGAAGGTTGCCAGGGTGTAGTGGTGTTATGAGGATAGGTCCACAAAAGATTAATCCTAAAAGCTTATAGTGCCCTAAAATGGGTGGTCCTATAAAGCAAACAAAACCCCCAAATTTTCAATCTCTAAGGAAAAATATTGATCTTTGGAGGCTCTTCAGTCGAGCAGGAATGGTTCCTTTTTTTGAAGCCATGAAAGGGTACAATGAGAGCCTCACAGAGAAATTCACCAACTCATGGAGAAAGGGGCATGTTGCTATAGGGGTTGTTAGATTTGAGGTGAAGACTTAGTTCATAGTGGAGGCGACAGGCTTGCAAAACCATGGTATTAAGGTTATGAAGAAGAGCGGAGTTGATTACCAGTTGTTTGTTGATAATTTCCTCCATGATGGTGAGAATCTCACTAGGTTTCAAAATGGGTATGCGTGGCTCGAACTCTTGTCACCCTATGCTCTAGTTTGTATGTTTGTGATAAGATACTTTACTCTTGAAGGTAGATATATGACTGTACATTCATATCACTTTCCTCTATTGAATCATATCCATCACAATGAACAAATAAATTTTCCTTTTTATCTACTCTCATCTCTCCAACAAAACATAGAAAATGGTGTGAACCCTCCCTTGCATCAAGGCCTTATGCTCACTCTTTAAAAAACATGCCCTAGCTTTGAATCCTCATGTTAATCCCTTGGAAGATAGATAAGAGATTTAGTTTCAAAATGCCAGGTAAAATGTTGAACCCCTTGCAGTGGCTAACCCCATCTTGGAGCCCAACCCTAGGCCCCTACCCCAAATTGTTGAACGCAATGAGAATCACCCTGGTAAAGTCTCTTCCTCTGCTACTAAATTTACCACTCCCTCAACCCTTGTGGGTAAGAAAACTCCTACTAAAAATTCCCTCGAGCTCGAACTAGTAAAAGCTACTCCTGAATAGCACAAGCATTCTCTGCTTCTTCTTGAACCTCCTAAGTCTAGGAAACCGAAAAAATAATTGAAAAACTGGAATGTGGCTATCACTATACAAGAAGATAAAGAAGGCTTTCAAATGGAGGATGAGGAGGAAAGGAATTTGAGTTTGGGCAATGGAGGTCAAAGATTTGCTCGCCTTGCAAAAGTTGCTTCCCAGGATAAAAAAGGGTAAATAGAAAGTTGTATTTCAAGGAAGAGTTCAAGGAGGTTGAAGAGTTTGAGGCTCAGGTTGATGAAGATAGTGAGGACATGGACTTTGAAGAGACAACTTATAATATGGGAGAGGATGAAATGGAGGAGGGAAAAGAAGTCAATGAGGAGGAAGATGTTGAAATTGAAGAAGAGCCAAGGAAGGAATTATTGAAAGCTTCTGAAACTGTGAAAAATGCTAAATATACTATTGATGATTCTAATATTGATTTTCTTAAAATTAGGTTGACTTACATGCAAGTCCATATAAATGATATGGAGAAATCCATTATTACTTTGATGAGAGTAACTAATGGTCTCATGCACAAAGCAATGGTTGGTGTTGTCTTGGGCCAAACCAAGATTAGAAAAAAGCTTAAGAAGATGGGAAAGACCGATGAGATAAAGGACTAGGTTGAAGATGAGGGACATGATTGGAGGGAGTATGTCTCCCATATTGGATAGTATTGGGACTTGATTGCTAAAGCCAAATAATGACTCTTTTTCTTTCTTCTTGTTATGACTGCTTTGAATTTTTTGGCACTCTACTTTACTATATCAGACTGCTATTTTAATATATATTTTTTATGGTTGATAACCTGTTGGACTCTGGTGGAGCTTATTAATGGTCTTCATAGTATTAGATGCTTTATTAGTAGTACTATATTTTTTATTAAGTATATATTGGTTCTATGGTTACCGTTTTTGATAATCAACCTGCATGCCACCCTAATTGTTGTTTATTGTATTTTGTTGGTGTTGTTTTCCCAGCTTGTTTCTTTTTTTTATTTTTTGGCTTTGTAACCATGGGATCAGGGCCCTTCCCTACTTAATTAATCAAAAACATAAGGAATGATAACAATAAATTGATTAATTATTTTCTTGTAATAAAAATTCCAATCTAATTAAGCTCTAACAAATCCCAACTTTTTAAAAAAATGAGTAAAAAAAACTATACCAAATTTAGAGGGACTATTTTAGACCATAAAGAGGTTTCTTTAATATGCAAATAATTTCCTAACACTTCACCACAAAGTGCTTTGGTTGTAACATTTATATCTTCTCCATATCTCCATGCAAGAGTTATTTTAACATCTATATATTCAACCTTAAGGTAAAAAAAAAAAAAAAAACCAAAAATATGATAGATGTAATATTTATAAAAGAAGAAAACATCTCACCAAAATAAATTTCTCTAATTTGGAGTAACCCTTAGCCTATAACCTTGCCTTGTGCTTCTAGATCTTACCATTTTCACTAAATATTTTGGGCATGTGCAGGATCATGATGGGCCAAAAAGTGGTGATGTGAAAAAAATTGCGTTTTGCATCGACTAAAAAATGTGAAAATCCCAAGTTGACTTTTTTTTGGCTTGGGTGTCAGTACATTGCTCCAAAGCAATGCCCAAGGCAAGAATCAGATATTGGATATGGATCAGGTATAAATAGATATTGAAGTGGGCTTTTAAAATCATTTGAAGCATTTTAAAGCTGAGTGCGGGTAGTGAGAGTGACGTTTGTAGATTAGATATCCGATTTCAAGTAGATATCCGATTTCCAGGGTAAGCTTTTGGTTTTATTTTTGTTTTAATCAATTTTTCTATTAGTTTTGTATAATTTTATGTAGTTTTTTATGGATTTTTATTAAAAAGTAGGGTTTTTTATTGATTTTTATTAAAAACCAGAGTTTACAATGGATTTTTATTAAAAAATAGTGTTGTTTATAGATTTTTATTAAAAAACTAGAGTTTGTTATGGATTTTTTTTTAGAAAGTTGAGTTTTTTTTGGATTTTTATTAAAAACTAGGGTTTTTTTATAATAATTTCATTTATATAGTGTAATTTCAATTAGATTAATTAGTTTTTAACTTTAATCAGGTATTATGGATGAGAATGAAAATCCACAAATGCCAAATGTTCCACCACTTTCGTGGCCATCAATTGAAGACTTAATTGGTGAAAAATTGGAGCAATTAAGGGGAATTTGTGATGTTTATAAGACAATCCCTCAATTATCCTAGATGACAAACACATTGCAGGAAATAATTAAAAATATAGAAACCCTCTCCACCCAACATAATGCCTTTCTTTCATGGGGAGAAACCATGAGGGAATATTACTCCTGTGGATTGTCTTATGATGATGTGAAATATCTCCAAATAACAAAAGCCCAAATAGCCTCTTTATTCGTTAACCCCCACACTAGTTTACCAGTTAATGTTGGGTGATCCCACAATATTGGTTTACAATTTTTGGCCAAACTGGACACTGAAATAATTTTTTCTAACTAAATCTTCACTTTCAGGCACCTATAGTAGCTAAACCGTGAGGAATTTGAAGATAATGAAAAATAGTGATTTGTGGAATTTTTTATGTAGATTCTAAATATATTTTTTCAAATTTTTAGGAATCATATTGCACTTCTTTTTCCATCTCCTTTGAAAACTATTTTTTTTCAGTAAACAACATTTTTAAGGAGTGACGCTCACCGTATAACGCATAATTTTTTTTTGATGAAGGATAAAATTATAATTTTTTTGAATTCAGATTTCTAACTACCATATCTAGTGCTTCCAATTGGATTCATGGTTTTTTATTGAATATTTTTTCCTTAATCAAGTTTAATCAAACCAATTATAACAGACACTTAAATGAACTGTAATGTATAACTTTTTGTATATATCAGAAATTTTAAATTTTCTTTTTCTATTGGATCAAGGACTTCAATATACGGTACTCGTATTTTCAATTTTTTGATAATCACTATTTTTCCACATATGCAGAAT
Source organism: Sequoia sempervirens (assembly GCA_007258455.2). Lineage (NCBI taxonomy): Eukaryota > Viridiplantae > Streptophyta > Pinopsida > Cupressales > Cupressaceae > Sequoia > Sequoia sempervirens. Next base: position 88,205 of record VDFB02032431.1, on the reverse strand, counting down.
AAAACGATTTTGGTAAGAAACTTCTGGTAAAAACTCGTATGTCAATTAAATCTAATTAAAATTATACTTTTTTTTGGAAGCTTATAATAAGGAATACATACTTACAAAAAAATAAATTTGAAATGAATTCATTTGATCACCCAAAAGGTAAATCAAAAGTGGTTTTTTATTAGCATTTTGATAGGTGTAAAGGAGACTACATTATAAGTATGGTTTAAAAATAGCGGGGTTCTATCCAAGGGGGCTTGGTCTAAGGTGGTTTAATAAAACCATCTTCAATTGGAATCCTTTAAATGGAAATTTTTGAGGCTTAAATCATTATATTTTCTAAAAATATGTGATTTCAACAAAAATCAGGATCTCCCAAAAAGTGTAAACCACTATTGTGGCAACACCCTGTTAATAAGTTCCAAAAATTTCTATAAAATGGCGCACGAATAAGGACATTGTAGATAACTTTTGGGATTGTTGGTGTATGGTTTTTGCTAAACCACCCAACAACAATAGTTATATACCATTTTACTTTATTAAAAAATTATACGCTGAGTTTGTGTTAGGGCATCATGTCAATTACTTTGACATTAAACCCTTCCAGGGCGTTAGTGGAGGTATGCCCAAAGATAGACCAAGGGTAGTTAGAGTAGTCCAATGCCCATATGTTCCCCCTCCTCCCCTTCCTTTGCCACCTCTAGTACATCATCCAAATATTATCGAGGATGTAGCCACACAGATTATTCAGGCTTTTCACTCTTTGAGTGGTCTTTTGGTTTCACGTACTTCTACAGTAGCTCAACCACATTTTGGTGATGTTAGTGATGGATCGAGTGCTGTTGCATCATCCTGCTCAAGTCCACATATTTGTGTGCCACATACTTGCACTATGTGCCACTAGATATGCTTGGGTTTTCTTGTACAACCTACAGAGCATCCCTTGGAAACTTCTAATTATGACCTCAATGATGTGGACATTATAGGAGATCAGACGTAGGGGAGTGGAGCGAACCCTATAGAGTCCTCTCTTGCTATAGAGGGGGACATTGGAATAATGACATAGGTAAGATTTAAGTTGTAAATTCATAACTTGCATTTGTTTTTAAATGAATATTAATAAGAGATAGTATCAAGTACTAATATTTATTTACATGGTCTATTTAACAGTTGATGTTTGAGGAGGAGCTCACACAGGTGACTGATAGCACCCTTAGGGCCATTTCATTTGGCCTCAACATGCACACAGTATATATTTTCACCCTCACTCATTTACAATTTTTTATTATATACTTTCTTTTCATTTGAATTGTCAGTAATGAAATTATATAATAACTTATATGTTTATCTTATTTTCCTCTTGTAGGAAATACCTAGTGCGAGCGAGGTGCAGCCTTGTCCAGACTATGGAGGTGCAATGTTAGATAAGGGGAAGGTAATTGAACTCAAATTTAATTGAATTAATATTTTTAAGATCTTAAATTGATTATACATACATCAACATAGATTGGTAGTTTCATATGTACTTGTCATTTTTATGTATAGGCGGTTATGAGCTATACATTGTTATTGACAACTGTCGCAACACCTGAAGGAGTAGGTATTGGAACACCTCAAGGAGTAGTTGTTGAAACACTTCAAGGAGGAGGTGTCGAAACACTTGAAGGAGATAAAGAAAAAGATCATCCTAAAGAGGTATGTGTTTATTTTATTTTGTGTTTGGTAAATATGTTCCTATTACCGACAATCATATGCTAACTTGGATCAATTTTATGTTTTTGTTCACATATATAGATTGATATTTCAAAAGCTGGTTTGGTTGGTTCTTTGAGAGGGGCATATTCTAGGACTCCTAACCCTTTGAAGAGACGTATATTTCAATCAATATTTCAATTTTAGAGTTCAATTAAAATTCAATGTATATTGATTTTGATGTTAATTATTCGATTTTAAATTATATAGTATAACTAATCTCAATTGTGGTTTGGATTTTTCTTGTGCAACTACCTTTAGAGCCAAAGAGTGCTTCAAAGAGGCTCCATTTTAATGATCCACCAATAGTTTAGGATGAGATAGACATTTTGGCATGTAAATTTTGAATATATATTGAGATGGCATATGCCACATTTTGTGAAACTTTGTTTGAGTTGGCATCGATGCCATATTTGTATATGGACATACACTTGATTATTGGATAATTTGATATATAGAAGTTAACAATGAAAATTTGATTTGTTCCTCATGTGCATGATTAAACTCTTTGAAAATTTAATCTTGAGCAATGGTTAAATATCAATGTACAATAGCATAAAAAAGAATGGTTATATTATGTAGTTTATATTCATATCGTTGATTACATTGCATTGTACATCTTTCAAACTCAAAGCATTACTTCACATTGCATAACTAACAACTAGATGCTGATAGATGAAAAAAAATCAATTACAATATAGTTTTTACAGAGTCAACCTAAGCAGTTATACAATTAATTCACATTGCATAACTAATAACTAGGAGCAGCTAACAATTGCATTTGCTTGTCATGGAATTCTATGACAACACATTTCTTTGAGGCTTTTTTTCAAACAATCCACTGCCTTGTCAATGCTACCACATTTTTCATACATGTCTACCAAAGTTTTACATCAAATAGTTCACTGGCTTATTGCTATGGTTAAAAGCCTAAAAAATTAACTCAAACAAGCTATGGATGCTTGGAAAAAATTCTATCAAAGCATAATAGTAAGCAATAGCATAGACAAGGCAATGAACTGTTTGAAAAAATGCCTCAAAGAAATGAGGTCTCATGGTGATGGAATGCCATGACAATCAAAAGCAATTTTGATTCTCATGGCATTCAATCACCATGAGACCTCATTTCTTTGAGGTATTTTTTCAAAAAATTGACTGCCTTGTTGATTTTCATGGCATTCCATCACCACGAGACCTCATTTCATTAAGGCATTTTTTCAAACAGTTCACAGCCTTGTCTATGCTACCACATTTTTCATACATGTCTATCAAACATTTAATTTCCTTGTTGCTATGGCTAAAAGCCTAAAACAAGTGCTTTCAAACAAGCTATGGATGCTTGGAAATAATCTAACAAATCATAATAGTAAGCAATAATATAGACAAGGTAGTGAACTGTTTAAAGAAAATGCCTCAAAGAAATGTGGTCTCATGGTGATGGAATGCCATGACAGGAAAACTAATATAGATTGTCATGGAATTCCATCACCATGAGACCACCTTTTTTTGAGGTATTTTTTCAAACAGTTCACTGCCTTGTATATGCTACCACATTTTTTGTACGTCTACCAAAGCATTTTATCAAACAGTTCATTTCCTTGCGGCTATGGCCAAAAGCCTAAAACAAGTGCTTTCAAACAAGCTATATGGATGCTTGGAAGATGGTGCAGGAGCACCTTGGAAATAAAGGACTAGTTGATGGTTAGTTGATGCAACCAAGGATAACAAACCACTCACTTTCACAATACAAGGGATTCCTAAACACCTTTCTCAAATTAACTCTTAGATCTCCTTAAAAAATCATACAACTAATCATCATTCTAGACACCCATTTTAGTCCCTTTCAACATACTTCCAACTCACATAGGACTCCTTTGGAACAACTTTCACAAATCATGCAAACTATGTTGCTCAACCTAGCCAAATAGGCCAAATTTCCAAAGCAACCACCCTTGGAATACTTCACAGACCCTAAAACTTGTTGGGGAAACACTCAACAGATGAAAAAACCTCAAATTTTACCATTTATCCTCTAGAACATGCCCTCTAAGACCCTATTCCACAAAACCCTCAAATTGCTCAAATTTGGCAAGGGTTTATTGAAAAACCTACTTGCAGACTTCCCTAGACTTTACCACAAACTCCAAAACCCTTGAATAACCCTACACAAGCTTAAAAGAACAAGAAAAGTGACTACCCTCAAAAAATTCCCACTTTTACCCTCTCTAACCTCACCTTTTCATGCAAAAACACCCCAAATGCCATCTAAGGCATCACCAAAAATCATAATGGTGACCTTCCCTGCACAATAAACAATATAAACATGTTTATCTATCCTAACTAAGCCTATCCACTGAGTTATAGCATCATACAGTGGGTGGAAAGATTAAAAGTGCATTTTAAATGCACTCAAACCCTTGGAACATGGCTCATAGAACAACCTCCAGTAAAATGCCTCTTAAATGCACAAAAAATAATGAAATTACTTCAAACCAAGTTTGTGAAGAAGTTAACTCTGTTTCCCACCAATTTCCATTAAAAAAAAAGCAACAAGCTATGGTCTCATAGCTTTTTTTCACACGAAAATTAATGTTGGAGTTCAGTTGGAGGCTGAAAACTACTTGTAAGAGCATAAATAAATCTTGTTCTACAACTCATATGACCAAAACAATTGTTCCATCATGTCTGGATGGGTACATTTTAGGTAGGAATTTTCCCCTTTCTCACCCAAATAGGCCGAAGCAATCCGAGCTACCTTCAATCGGTGAAATCCCTTAAGAGTCCAAAGTGCATAAGGGCAACAATCTTTGACAGACTATTACTCAGAAATTGCGATGCCTAAGAACTTTTTGTTTGAGACTACAAGATCATGTTGGGCCCCTCTACAATAACCTCTCTCGGTTTTCGCTATCTTGGAGGCATTTTCTCGTGGTGACGAGTTTTTAGTTAAGGGAAAAGTTGTCAGATGCAAGCAGTGTAAAGTTGCAAAGTGGTGCAACTTTCATTCTACAATTTGCACGACCAAATAGATTATTCAAACACGTCTGGATGGGTATGTTTACACTAAGTATGGTCCTCTTTTGTACCCAAATACACCAAATCACTCCAATCTACATTGGACCAACAATTTCCCTTAAAAGTCCAAAGTACTAAAAGACAACAATATTTGAAGGGCTATTTCTCAGAAACTATGATGCTTATAGACTCTCCATTTGAGGATACGAGATCATGTTAGGACCATCTACAATAACCTCTCTTAATTTTTTCTATCTCGGAGGCGTTTTCCCATGGTGATGAGTTTTTCCATTGAGGGAATAGTTGTCAAATGCAAGTAGAATAAAGTTGCAAAGTGGTGTAACTTTCATTCTGCAACTTGTACGACCAAACGAACTATTCCAACATGTCCAAATGGGTACGTTTACGCCAAGGATGGTCCTCTTTTGCACCCAAATATGCCGAATCGATCTGAGCTACATTGGACTCGTGATTTCCCTCAAGAGTCCAAAGTGCTAAAAGGAAACAATCTTTGAAGGGTCATTTCTCAGAAACTATGATGCTTACAGACTCTTCATCTAAGGCTATGGGATCATGTTGGGACCATCTACAATA